>JALIZH010022838.1:0-35911 GCA_030522465.1 Rhipicephalus appendiculatus
TAGGTTGTATTGCGAGTGCAATTATATGGACACTCTCGGCTGACTTTTGCCGTCGCCATCATGCCCCGGATATGTATATGTATGTATATATACAAAAAAAAGGAACAAAGAGAAATAAATCAGAAGAAAACCATTCCAAGACACCCGACAGGCGACTCGAACCAGCGACCCCTCGCTCCGCAGCGCGCTGCCTTAGCCCATTCAGCCACACGCCATGCATGTGCCGGCATAATAACGGCAAGCTAATTGCAAAAACAATTTACCGCTGGCAGTATGCAGATTTAAGGTTAACAGCGCGAAAATAACACACGACGGACAGGAAAAAAGACGGGACAGTCCGACGTGTGTTATTTTCGCGCTGTTAACCTTAAGTATGCACAACCAACTAGCCCACTCAGCCACTTTATTAAATATGCAGATCTCGCAGGAGCTTGAGCGTTTTTTCTATCACGCAACGCTCTTACATTTTCACGCTCAACCAAGCACGCTCAACCAAGACCCGTTGGGCCGTCAGGTCAGAGCAGCCGAGCAGGGCTGCCTCCCAGTCCTCCCGGGAAGGGTTGGGTATAGGAGTAAGGTTGGGAGTTTTTGACACGCCCACACCATGTGGAAAATGTCACAGGAATTTTCCCCACAGTGCGGGTACATCCCCGTGCAAGCGGGGTTGAAGTGTTTTAGAATTGCCGGGCACAATAAAGTTTTGGTGTAAAGGCGAAGGAGGGTCCGCTCCTCCGCCTTTGTGAGGCCCTTACAGGGTTTGGGATAGATTTGATGGCCGAATTGATAAAACTGAGTGACCTCCTTAAATGTGTAAGCGGGATTGGGTTCGAGGTCCGAATCGTAAGGGGACGAGGATGGTGCCCGGAGAGTGAGCGCGCGGGCAGCGGCATCGGCCGCCTCATTACCATCGAGGCCCGTATGAGATGGAGCCCGAATGACCGTTCGGTGCGTGGGGGGCACCAAGGTACTGGCTGTTTTGCAAAATTTTGTATGCTAAGTACGGAATGTAACCCTGTTCGATATTGCGGCAGGCACCCTGTGAGTCGGTGATAATGACCCTCGAGTCCAGATCTGCGGCGGCTAACGCGATGGCGATCTCCTCCGCGTGCGTAATGTTTTGTGCACGGAACGTGAGTCCGTTAACTGCGATGTTTTGGTGAATGACCGCGGCCGTGTACCAACCCCCCGTGGTGAGGGCCGGAGGCGTCCACGTAGAATACTCCGAATTTGTTACCGTAGTGGCTAGCCAAGGCTTCCGCCCGTGCGAGGCGTCGGCCACTGTGGGCGTCTCGGATCATGTTAGCCGGAAGAGGGCGCACATGCAGGGAGTGTTTCCAAACTTCCGGAATCCGTACGCGCTCTTCCGTGCGTATTGTGTGATTGATGTGTAGTCGGGCAAGGAGGCGGCGACCCGACGGGGTATTAGAGAGCCTAGTATATTGGTTTGTCAAGTGCGCCTCTCGTAGTTCCTTGAAGGTGTTGACCATACCCAGGCCCAAAAGGCGTTGGTTGGAGGTGTTCACCGGAAGGTCGAGGGCGCGCTTGTAGATTTTGCGGAGAATGACTTCTAGTGCATTCTCGTCGAACTTGCGCAGGTGGAGATATGGAGCCGAATACAGGACACGGCTGGTTACGAATGCGTGAGCCAGCCGCAAGGCATCTTTGCATTGACGCGCACGAAAAAGGGGCCCCTTTCTGTACCCACTCGTGATGTGGAACGAAAAAAAAAGAACACCACCCACACCTTGTGTCAGACGCCACCGCGCGCAGCACTTTCAAAGAAGAAATATCTAAGAGCGTCAGATTCTGCGTTGTCGACACTTGCGGCACGTTGCATCAACACAAAGGCGTAACAACTGCCATAGTTGTTAGTTCACGCTCGTCCTGTGTATACCTGCGCGTCCTTTTCGAGAGTCCCTTTTTGTGCTTCAGCGGGAAGCTGCAACTATCAAGATGCTCGTCGATCTTCGTGTGACATTCCAATTTCTTGCTATCGCATTCATTACTTCGCCGTTGCGGGGAAACTGTGACTTTTCTTTTTAGATGCGAAGCATCTTATGCTCGGGGCTATGTCCGTCCCTCCCGCGTCCGTCCCGCGTCCCGCGTCCGGCCACTTTGATGAAGTAGGGAAGCACCCATTATGCGAACCAGAACACTGTAGTAATATGAAGGCCGTCAACCCTACCACAGTCATCAGAGTCATGGCCGAGAACACAGAGAGGCTGCTTAGCAATAGCTAGGCAGGTGGTGTCTGTCGCCCAGGTTGACCCCATTCCTTGATCTTGCTTGCATGTGTTTGGAGGGGGCTTAGTCCGTCCCTCCTTCCCGCGTCCCACACCACCACAGCGCATGCGCGTCTCCTCCCCCCTCACTCTCTCCTCTCCTACGCTCACCCCTTCCTCTCCTCTAGGAATCCTCTACTCTACGGAGCGGCCCCCGCGTACCACACCCCTACAGCATATCGGCGTCCCCTCCCCCTATCTCTCCTCTCCTACGCTCACCCCCTATCTCTACTCGAGGTATCATCTACTCTACGGAGCGGCGCCCGCGTTCCACAGCGCATGCGCGTCCCCTCTCTTGTCTCCTACGGTTCCCCCCCGTTCTCTCCACTAAGAATCCTCTACTCTACGGAGCGGCTCCCGCGTCCTACATCCCCACAGCGCATGCGCGCCCCTCTCCTCTCCTACGGTTCCCCCCGTTCTCTCCTCTAAGAATCCTCTAGGAGCGGCGTGCGACAGCTGCATACTCCGCTGGGGGCACCACGGTAGTTCCGCGGTATAAAAATGACCGAGTGCGCCTCATTCTCTCTCCTCTGCAGCGCCGCGATGAGCGCCCGGGCCGCTGCCGCGAAACGAGCGGCGACGTTTCTCCCGCTCAAGCTAAACATCTCCCCGCTGCTTCGCATCCACACAAGGTTCCCTTTAGCGGGAGATGGGGAAGTTTTTTTAGATGCGAAGCATCTTATGCTCGGGGCTATGTCCATTCCGCGTCCCGTGTCCCGCGTCCGGCCACCTTCATGAAGTAGGGAAGTACCCACTATGCGAACCAGAACACTGTAGTACAATATCAGGCCGTCAACCACCACTACAGTCACCAGAGTCATGGCCGAGAGCACAGAGAGGCTGCTTAGCAATGGCTAGGCAGGTGGTGCGTGTCGCCCAGGTTGACTCCATTCCTTGATCTTGCTTGCGTGTGTTTGGGGGGAGGGGGAGCTTAGTTCGTCCCTCCTTCCCGCGTCCCACACCACCACAGCGCATGCGCGTCTCCTCCCCCCTCTCCTCTCCTACGCTCACCCCCTTTCTCTCCTCTAGGAATACTCTACGGAGCGGCGCCCGCGTTCCGTGTCCTACACCCCCCACAGTGCATGCGCTCCCCCTCTGCTGCGCTCAGGCCCTTTCTCTCCTCTAGGAATCATCTACTCTACGGAGCGGCCCCGGCGTCCCACACCCCGACAGCGGATGCGCATCCCCTCCCCCCTTTCTCTACTCTAGGAATCGTCTACTCTACGGAGCGGCGCCTTCGTCCCACAGCGCATGCGCGTCCTCTCCCCCCTCTCTCCTACGTTCAGCCCCTTTTCCTGCTTTAGGAATCCTCTACTCTACGGAGCGGCGTCCGAAATCTCCACAGCGCATGCGCGTCCTCTCCCCCCTCTCTCCTACGCTCACCCGCTTTCTCTACTCTAGGAATCCTCTACTCTATGGAGCGGCTCCCGCGTACCACACCCCCCACAGCGCATGCGCGTCCCCTCTCTCTCCTCTCCTACGGTTCTCTCCTCTAGGAATCCTCTACGGAGCGGCGCGCGACAGGTGGTGCGACAGCTGCATACTCCGCTGGGGGCACCACGGTAGTTCCGCGGTATAAAATGACGGAGCGCGCCGCGATGAGCGCCCGGGCCGCTGCCGCGAATCGGAAGCGGCGATGTTTCTCCCGCTCAAGCCAGCCATCTCCCCGCTGCTTCGCATCCACACATGGCTCCCTTTAGCGGGAGATGGGGAAGTTTTTTCTAATTGTTAGCTCACCCGTAAGGCTATGTTGGTGTTCCAGTCAGTACGTTCTAGTCTATGTCTACCGCCCAGCAACAGCGCTGCTTAAGTTCTCGTGACTGGCTCCTCACAGCGGCTTATACGTCACGGCCCTTCGAAGTATGGCAGAGAGGGGAGTATTGGGGCAGAACAGCGCAGACAACGGGACGAAGAAGATACCGCGTCGGCGGCGTCAGCACGAGCGATGCAAAAAAATCACCTTCATGTGATCACGTCACCATATCATGTCATCATGGCGTTACAGATTGCCGAAATTTACGACGTCGCTATGACGTCGCCATGAAGCCTCATAACGTGATGTCACATGATCACGTATTCGCTCGACATAGTCGCTTTGCACAGCCTCCGTGATCGGTGAGTCGATCACGGAGGCAGTGCAAAACCGCGTTAGGTGCAGAAAGATTTTGGAGTGGGATGGGGAAAATCAATATATCGACAGACAAGAAGGAGAAGAAGGTGGCTTTCGCCTTCCGGTCATCTTAAAGGAATGCATAAGGAATCCTGCGATATTTTAAGTCCAACGTAGCTAAACAATGACTCAAGTATCTGCAGCCCATATTGTAGACGCTGAGCACGGGCCCGACGATCAAGAGGTCGCACGGGAACGTTCGGAGATGGTATCGCACGAGGTTAAAGGCGGCGCATTTTCCAACCTACGGGAGATAAGCACCGTTAGCCTACGGGAAGCGCGCGCGCGAACGATCATCTCAGTGCGCGATTTCTGCTACTCAACATCACAGCCCCGACGCAGTAGCGAAGGTCGTCGTCGCGCATGTGCTTGTTGCACTTGGGACTCGTAGCCGGTGGCTGCTCGCCGGTTCTTGGCTCTACAACACACTCTTCACGCAGTTTCTTATCCCACGCGCACTAGTGCCCCGTGCGGGCTTACACCGGACTCTGTTGCGTACGTCCGGCACTGCGGCACCGAGAAGCATGTTCATCGCTTTCGGATGCAGCCACTCCTATCACAGTGGGTTCAGTTGTGTTCAAAATGCGAGAAAACCTCCGCATTCGAACACACCGCAGCTCAGGAGGGGCTTGAAACTAGTTTACAAAGCACGCGGCAGCGCTCCTCAAGCAGCCGACGAGGCCGCTGAGACCGCGTGATCCTGCCAAGCACGTCACGCCGACGGTGGCGCCGGCGTTTCCGGTGGTGGCCCTCGAGGCCAATACTTTTATAGGTGGGGCTGTTTAAACCGTCTGTAAAAATGCTGGTGTCCGGAGAAAAGTCCAGTGGGGGGGGGGGGGGGGGGGGTGCCACAGGAAGTGGATAAGACCCACTTCCGAGTAGAGCTCTCGACATATACAAAAATGAGCATTCATCGAACGTTGGCGTACACTTACACTCTCGACATATACAAAAATGAGCATTCATCGAATGTTGGCGTATACTTACACTCTCGATATATACAAAAATGAGCATTCATCGAACGTTGGCGTATACTTATACTCTCGATATATACAAAAATGAGCATTCATCGAATGTTGGCGTGTACTTACACTCTCGACATATACAAAAATGAGCATTCATCGAATGTTGGCGTATACTTACACTCTCGATATATACAAAAATGAGCATTCATCGAATGTTGGCGTATACTTACACTCTCGACATATACAAAAATGAGCATTCATCGAATGTTGGCGTATACTTATACTCTCGATATATACAAAAATGAGCATTCATCGAATGTTGGCGTATACTTACACTCTCGACATATACAAAAATGAGCATTCATCGAATGTTGGCGTATACTTACACTCTCGATATATACAAAAATGAGCATTCATCGAATGTTGGCGTATACTTACACTCTCGATATATACAAAAATGAGCATTCATCGAACGTTGGCGTATACTTACACTCTCGATATATACAAAAATGAGCATTCATCGAATGTTGGCGTACACTTACACTCTCGATATATACAAAAATGAGCATTCATCGAATGTTGGCGTATACTTACACTCTCGATATATGCAAAAATGAGCATTCATCGAATGTTGGCGTATACTTACACTCTCGATATATACAAAAATGAGCATTCATCGAATGTTGGCGTATACTTACACTCTCGATATATACAAAAATGAGCATTCATCGAATGTTGGCGTACACTTACACTCTCGATATATACAAAAATGAGCATTCATCGAATGTTGGCGTATACTTACACTCTCGATATATACAAAAATGAGCATTCATCGAATGTTGGCGTACACTTACACTCTCGATATATACAAAAATGAGCATTCATCGAACGTTGGCGTACACTTACACTCTCGACATATACAAAAATGAGCATTCATCGAATGTTGGCGTATACTTACACTCTCGATATATACAAAAATGAGATATATACAAAAATGAGCATTCATCGAACGTTGGCGTATACTTATACTCTCGATATATACAAAAATGAGCATTCATCGAATGTTGGCGTATACTTACACTCTCGACATATACAAAAATGAGCATTCATCGAATGTTGGCGTATACTTACACTCTCGATATATACAAAAATGAGCATTCATCGAATGTTGGCGTATACTTACACTCTCGATATATACAAAAATGAGCATTCATCGAATGTTGGCGTACACTTACACTCTCGACATATACAAAAATGAGCATTCATCGAATGTTGGCGTATACTTACACTCTCGACATATACAAAAATGAGCATTCATCGAATGTTGGCGTATACTTATACTCTCGATATATACAAAAATGAGCATTCATCGAATGTTGGCGTATACTTACACTCTCGACATATACAAAAATGAGCATTCATCGAATGTTGGCGTATACTTACACTCTCGATATATACAAAAATGAGCATTCATCGAATGTTGGCGTATACTTACACTCTCGATATATACAAAAATGACCATTCATCGAACGTTGGCGTATACTTACACTCTCGATATATACAAAAATGAGCATTCATCGAATGTTGGCGTATACTTACACTCTCGATATATACAAAAATGAGCATTCATCGAATGTTGGCGTATACTTACACTCTCGACATATACAAAAATGAGCATTCATCGAATTTTCGCGTGCACTTACACCCTAGACAACGTACAGACAGATTAGAAGGTGAGCCTCCAGTTAGCGATCTCTTATGTTCCAATAAGCTCTCCTTAATCCTACGGCTGTCTGCAGCTGAAAGGGACCTTATACCTCACACTTGTGCGGCAGTCAGTGAATTTCTTGCTATGTTTTACGAAACAAATATCGGTCTCCATCATGGCTTTTAGACGCTCACTCTTTCTGTGCGCAGCGCCACAAATCTTATCCAGCTTATTGGCAGCCGTAAAAACAACATCAACATCGTATCTACTTCCTACTCTCTTTTGTTCTATAGTGATGCGCTGATGAGTTGAATAAAAAAATCACCGCCCAAGCACTCCGTACAAATGGTTAACCAGCGAAGATGAAATGTGCGGCCCCGGTGTTTAGCAGTGGGTTCAACCCGACGCTGCACTGAAGCCTTCCACAATTATCGTTGCCAGGTTGTGGTCGAACCACAGGCGGTCACAGACGTCGCAGCAGAAGCCAAAGCGCCGCTGGAGAAACTCGCCCAAAGCGGGCGTTCGCCCCGGCGAACGCGCTCCCGCAATCATCACATCGACGCTGTTCTGCCCGGAACGCCGCTTCTTTGGCGCGCCGTTGCTGCAAGCGTTTGACCTTGCAAGCGTCGTAACTGATAGCGCAGCCAATGGAGACCGCTCGTGACAGAGATGCCATATACAGCCATATACAGCTTCCTAGCCATATACAGCTTTCGCTGTAATAAAACTGGTTTATTTGAAGCTCTAGCGCTACATGACTGGGCAACGCCCTATATGCGTCGTACCGCGATGCGAGTCGAGCGTCCAATGCCCCCCAAGTAGATCACGCGCCTCCTGGATACTTGAAACCCTTGAAGCTCGTGCCACCTGGGACCCGAACTCCTGAGTGTCACTCTCTCCACATACCCTCCGGCGCATGGCAACCACGGGGCGTCTTCGAGGCCGTCCGCTGTTTCTATCGCGCGTCAGAGAAGGCGCTTGTAAGCACACCGATGCACTGAGATGACACCTGACACTACATCTTTAGCCTATGAGATACGCAATGAATGTACGGTATACCTACGACACGTTTCTTCCTATCGCTTTCTGCAGCCATGCTTCAACTTTAGATAACGGACTTCTTTAGACGTTCAGCGACGGTGGCTACTGCAACACGAGGATAACAACACATCAAAAAGAAGCGTAACCTGCGCATTAAAGCTATCACTAATTTTGTGCTAACACGACTTGGTGAGGGCAGACATAAGGCAAAACATGGCTATATCGTTTTGTACAACCTTCGAGTGCTTCGACGAAAAAGTAAGAAAAAGTTTTTTCGTCGAAGCACTCGGAGGTGGTTTAAAATGGTATAGACATGCCATGGCTTAAGACTTCCCTTACCAAGTCGTGTGAGCACAAAATGAGTGCCAGCTTTAACGCACAGGTTACGCGTCATTTGGATGTATTGTTATCCTCGTGTTGCAGTGGCCATGGTCGCTGAACGTTTAAAGAAGTCCGTTATGTTAAGCTCGACCTTAACTCGCCGCAGATTTTTTATTCCTTTTCGTTGTATCACGCTTCAATGGTTATTTAAGAATTCACTCGGGAACTTTTTGAGGTCGGAATCTTTAGAGCAATTCAGAAACGTGTCAGGTAAAAAGATTTCTGGCCTTCCCTTTGCGTCTGTTAGCTGATTGGTTTGCGCCTGTGGTTGTCACCCTTTCTTCTGCGCTGCTTCGTTGAGCTTTACATTGAATTTAATACATGTTTGTTCGCAACTATTATCTCTTCGAGGTTTAGAGTATCTGAACTTTTTGATGGTACTACTGCGAGCGCGCTCAACATTATTTAGAATCGTATTAGATTTTTTTGCATGAGATTTTGCATAAGATTTACATTTCTATTGCGGCCCGCGTGTTTGAGACCCCTGTTCTAGACAATGATGTCGCTGGAAGTACTACATATCTGCTTTCTTTATTTCAGTGTGACCTGAGAATGCCCTAGGTCGTCCGACTTGCTCCCGTGCCTCTGTACAACACTTACGAAGATGTCTGCAACTGCATCCAAGCATCGAGATAGATTTGTGCCAACTTTGCTAGGAAGAAAGCCTCTTGATCGTCACTCTCGGCATAAATCGTGACTTTATGTGAAAGTTCTTGCAAGTATAGGGAATTCAAAAAAAAGGATGTTCTACTTAAAATTTCTTAAACGAAAAGTTCAAGTAAACTTTTGGGTGACGTTATGGAATGTGGCACTTATAGACAGTGTGATTAGATGCTTTTTTTTCTGTGTGCGTCAATAGAGGGTTGAGGATGGTCTGTGCAGATCTGCGTGAGCGATTTGGTAGTCGACTAAATCGTCCGAAGTAAAAGGTGCCCAAATTTCAATGAAAAAAGTGCAGGTTAATCCACAGCAGCATTTGAATAAACGACGCTTCATTAATAACAAGGCTGCATTATGCATATTAATGCATAAGAATGCATTGACATGAAAAAGGCAACACGTAATCCTAGTTAGCCACAGGATGACAGTAGCGCATGAGAGTTGTTTTTATTTTATTGTATTTCATTTTTCATGGCGAGCATCTTCTCTCTGAGGTGTTCCTGTGAGGGATCTTATGAGGCAAACATTTCCTCTAAAATTCTATCTCGCGTTTCAATTAACATTAAGAGGGAGGACAAATTGGATCCGTGTGCTTCAAGCTAAGAAAAGGAACAATGACGCCCACAACCAACAGCCCACAACACTTTACAGTAACGCGACACATGGTTTCGACTCCGAGACCACTTCACCTGATACGTTCACTTGTATTGCCACCCGGAAAATTGACACCTCAAGACAATCTTGCACGGAAATTTCCCCGCGGTTTCGTCAGCCAATTCCACAAAATGCGGCTTGACTTTATATTTTTTAATGCCAGGAATGCCATGATCGAATGCCCAAATTACACGTGGCGTCTTCCATTTAGTCATGAGGTTGCGCGCCAACACTGAAGTCGCCGCTGCCCGCTTTGTAAGCATCCTGGAGAATTACTTCTAGCGACAGAAACCACGTTTGTGTCCTTCGAGTTGGTTTCTTTTAGAACCATTTTAACTCGAGCTCCTGAATGCGGGATTCCTGTCGCAATTTTCTTCTCCAATGTCTCTGAAGAAAAGACCCGTGCCTCGGTAGCTCTCGAGTAGAGGCTCGAGTTCCGACCCAGCGAACATTCAATTTCCGAAGTTCGTGGTCTACACGACGTTTCACGCACACGAAAAGAAAGCAATCGCGTCTCGCATTCTTCCCAAACAACCACTTTCCGCGTACTTTTAATTTTTATCAGTCCCATGTCTTAGACCATCTCGAGCACTCCGTCTTCGCTTGTCTATTTATCATTCGCTTTCCACTCTTTGCGTCGGTCGAAAAATGCTGGACAGAAAGAGTTATTAGAATTGCCTGTTTATATGAAGCCTAATGTTAATGGCTTCATAGTTCTGGTTATCTTCGTAAATGAAAATTCTAGAAACCCAGTTACGCATGAACGTTTTATGCAGTTTGTTAAGGAACCATCTTCCTCCTTAGTTCTGACGTCCTAAGCTCCGTCAATTTCTGCCTATCCAACTACTGCTTTCTACTTGACATATCTTGACATAGCATCTCGGTCTATATCTTACACCTGTTCTTTTCTGGAACCGTCACATCAATCACGTCCCAAATAAACCAGGACGTGTTCTAGGATTCCTGCGCAGATATTCTTGGGCAGTAACTAGTTACTAGTAAAGTGTTACCGGTAACTACTTACTTTTTCAGTAACTTGTAACTGTAACTAGTTACCTCTAAGTCAGAAGAACTTGTAACTGTAAGACAGTTAATTGTTACACAGTAACTGTAACAGAAGATACCATTACAGTTACTTTCGTTTTGATAAGCAATTACCCAGCAGCAAAAGGCCGATGGTTAACGCTTTTCACTTTTTCGAAGTTTCTTCTTTACCATATCTTCTTCATCTTTCAACTTTCCAATAGGCCTGCCCTCGCAGTTCAGGAGAAGAATTCGCTAAGAGAAATGTCCTCCCTGCAGAAGACCGTGTTCAGAGTTGACTTGTAAACTGCATGTCGTAAATCAATCAAGTTGTACCCGAACAGCTCGCTAAGTTGACGTCATACTTAACATGACAAGTTTGAATGAATTCTGTGGAGCCAATGACGCGAAATTAATTTGTAGTCCGTGACGTCATGCGTGGAGATTTCGGCGCGAAATTTAAAAATGAAACTGAACTTGATTTTCTCCTCTATTATTAAAGCTATGACCGTCAAATTAACGACTTTAGAGTTCTCAGAGTACATTATATCAATCTAAACCGGTACATTGCTTCTTTAAGGATGACAAAGAGCTGAGCTAGTTGGCCCGTACTAAAGAGACAGGGAGTGGAAACACCGACACAACCCAGAAGTGAAGACACCACAAACGAACCAAGACACCACACAATGTGTTTGTGGTGCCTTGACTTCTCTACTGTTTCTGTGTTTGCACGCCCTGTCTCTTTAACATGATGTTCAAGTAGTAAGTTTAATTATGTATTTTTTCATACTAATTTGCAATTTCAGCGCAACTTTAGCAGTGGCAAAGGGTTTCCACCTGCACGTGGGGTTCAAGTGCAAGGTCGACCGCGTATTTATAAGAAATGTGCATTTTCTGAATCAAAAGGGGAACACCACGTATGAGCGCGTTACATAACATTGCTGAATTATTTTGCTATTAGTAACCTACTTTGGTGAGGCTGGAATTTATTTTCTGGTAATAGTTTTTGTACACACCATTTTTTTTAAGGTTATATTATGCTTGTAATGGATTGTTTGATGTGACCTTCAGTTTTAATAAAAACAAGAAATGGTTCGTATGACATTAAAGAAAACAATTTATTGGGCATTTGTTTCTCATTGTACTTCATCACATTTTGTCGCAGCAGGACAACTTTTGCTCTCTTGCCCGTTTGCTCCTTTGAAGCGGATCGAGCGATGTTTATACACGTTCGCGTTTCTCTGTATTAGCGCACAGCACTACTTATTTCAATTACTTTTTGTGCAGTTCCACACGCTGCAGTGAATTCACTGCTTCTCTCTCTCTCTCTTCCTTCTCTTCCCTCCTCTTTCTCATCTTTCTGTTCCCCTTACCTAATCCCCCCAGTGTAGGGTAGCGAACCGGAAGTCTTCCTGGTTAACCTCCCTACCTTCTCCATTTCTGTTTGCTTCCTTCCTTCCTTCCTTCAGTGATTTCAAAATGTTCCTTCAACTGAACATGCAAACATTTGATACCGAAAATCAAGAGGAAGAAATTTATATATGACGGTCGATGCTCCCCATATTGCGCTCGTTATTTTTAGAGATCATTTACCTCCTACCACTTGGCAATTTGTCCGCCGCGTTGGAACAGTGGGTATGCTGCTCGGCTGCTGACTCGATGGTCGCGGGTGCGATCCCGGCCACGGCGGTCGCATTTCAATGGAGGCGAAGTGCTAGAGGCCCCTGTGCTGTGAGATGCCAGGGCAGGCTAAATAACACCAAATGGCCAAAATTTTTGGAGCCCTCCACTACGGCGTCTCTCATAATCGTATCGTGGTTTTGGAACGTAAAACCCCAGATATTACTAATCCTTTGCCTACTTGAATAACAACGTAACGAAAGACAATAGACATTTCGTTTAAATTGTTCCTTATGAAAGCTCCACGCTTTTCTTTTGTGTTAGTTACAATGTCATCACAACACACTTACCTACACTTTGACGCAAACAATAAATAATATTGTGCTGTGTATCAAAATATGCTTTTATGTCTACTGAATATTTGTGCCGGTAACAAGGCATGGTTGCTTTCATTGGAAAATCACGTAGCAGCTCTGCAAGGCTGACCACCGAAACAATTGAGTGCCGGCGATAACACGACGACGTTATACTGTATCTTAAGAAATGCGGCGCATTTATCTAAATTGTGATTGCTACGTTGGTTGTCTTCGTCTATGTTCCAGCGCGTCTAAGTGGTGCGCTCTTTTATCTTTTCGTAGATATTAGGGTAAGGCGGGGCGAAATGAGACACGGGGCAAAACGCGACATTTTGGCTTTGCCGACCTCTATAGCTAATACAGAAAGCACTTTTCTTTGTTTCTATATTTCAGCGAGAGGTGCTGGTAGTTGTCCACCTTTTTATGTGTAAAAGTTTATGATTGCTCACAGCGTTCGCGTGGGAAAAATTACGCGGCTGGTGTCAGTGCGTTCGTGACCCGTCAAAAAGGGACTAAATTCTTCTCGGCCAAATTTTCGGATCCGTGCATGAAGCTATTCTGGCGTCAGTTCAACAACGTAAGTATTTATATTGTTACTATATACTACTAGCTACATACCACCAAAATTTCAGTTCACTTGGTGCGCGGGGCCAAAGCGGAAATTTTTTTGAATTTGGGCATGTGAGGGGGGGGGCAAAACGCGACAAAAAGGCATTGAATTGCCTTTGAGAGTGTCTCATTAAGTGAACCATTTACTTACACTCATTATATATTATATTTTATTGTTTAGGAAGGTTCGTACGCACAAGAGAATATCATATAAAGGTTCCTGGGAGGAAAACGACGTGAAAAAGCACTGACTGCTGTTCAGGACACCCACTCCATTCGTGCTGCATCGAGATTTTTCCGCGTTCCCAAGGATGCTCTCAAGAGGCGAACGCAAATTTGGAAGAATCTCCAAGTGAAGCCGTTCACAAACACGTCTCGCCATCGAGTTTTCCTTCAATACCAAATTTGTGCTAGAAAATTCGAATCTAGCAC
This sequence comes from Rhipicephalus appendiculatus, assembly GCA_030522465.1. Classification (NCBI taxonomy): domain Eukaryota; kingdom Metazoa; phylum Arthropoda; class Arachnida; order Ixodida; family Ixodidae; genus Rhipicephalus; species Rhipicephalus appendiculatus. The sequence goes on from JALIZH010022838.1 coordinate 13,902, forward strand.
AGTTTTAAATTCATCACCTCACGAAGCCCGGCTGACGAAGCTGAAAGCCACGAAACGCCCATGCAGTTCTGCACCAAAACGGCAAAAGGAGGCGAAGAAGATGCGTCAGACTATATCTAGCGTCCAATCGTTGAATAATCCAATGAAGTGCAAGCTTTCAACAAAATACAACAATAGCACAAAGAAAGACTGGTGGTGTTTGATCTGCAAGGAGTTTTGGAGCAAAACAGCACTGGATTCTGTCTGGATTCAATGCGTGGAGTGCAAGGACTGGGATCATGAAGGCTGATTGAGGGCTCACGGAGTTTAATTTCAAGTGCTTCTACTGCAAAAACTGAAGGGTTAAATTTTTTACACACTGTCTCGTTTTGCCCCGCAGGTTGGGCAAAATGAGACATCTGGTGCATTTTTTATTTCTTTTTAAACTTTTGAACAGTGGCAACATGGTCATATTTATGTAGCACATACCTTGTACCCAAAGGAAAGTTTCTGCATTGTCGTTTAAGGTAAAGAGTGAAATAAAAATAAATATTCACTATTTTCAAATTTTTGTCTCATTTTGCCCCACCTTACCCTAACATATTCTGGTGTTTTACTTGCGGAAACCACGACATGATTATGAGAGACGCCATACAGCAGGGCTCCGGATATCTCGACCATCTGGCGTTTGTTAACGTGCACTCAAATCGCACAGTACACGGGCCTCCACCATTTGACCTCCATCGAAATGCAACCGCCGCGGCAGGGTTGCAAACCGCGGCATTCGGGTAAGTAGCCGAGCACCGTAACCACTGTACCCCGCTGTGGACTGTTCTTTGTGTAGAGAAAAACTCCCAAGGTCCCTTGTGTATTCACCTAACACGACTAGCAGGCGAAAGCCACCTTTCTTTTGTTCTCAGTCTAAGTATAGACTATTTTACGGAGGTGTGGGGGGTGCCGCCATGCTGGGCTGTTAACCATTGTGTTTTGCATCTTCAACAACTAAACGAACAGAGTTACGGTAGACGCATACACATGAAAACGGTTGAGTTGGTGCATACGATGTTTCATGGCCTTTTAAATGAACATCGCAATATACAAAAACGAGAAAACAACGACTTAACAGCCCAAGATGGCGGCGCCCAGATGTCTTAGGTAAAATAGTCTATAAGGGAGCGGGGAACACGAGCCGTGGCTTCACATGCCGCTGCCAAGCGCCGTCTGCATTTTCTTCTATTGAGGTCACGCGCTCTCTGGTTTCTTTGGCCACCCAAAGGAGGGCGCTGCAACGGCATCGTGTGTAGAATGCCTCGATGCGCTCGTTCGCCTCCGCTCCGTTCAGGGTGGAGACAAGCGCGTCGTCTGCTACAGCGGTCGCCATTACTAATCCCAATCGCCAATGCGCGCACTGCCAGCGCGCGTATTCGCAGCCTTTTGCTCACGAGTAAAGACACTTTGGGCTGGACTTGCCTTCGCAAACGCATAATTATTCACGGATGTTGCTAGTTATAGGTTTGTAGGCACGTATCACAGCAAGTAACCGAATGTTTCGCGCTTAAAGGTGTTGCAGGGCGTAATTAATGACCCTCACCGCCGGCGCGGCCGCTGGCTGCGGCTGAGTGGTGCACAGCTGCTTTGGATGACTGAGAGCTGGAGGCATCACTATTCACCTTTATACTTTGCGGGTGTATATGTTCGTTTATTTATTTATTTTTACACATCTTAAAGCGAATAGAATTCGCGCGCAGGTTCCGAGGCTGCTGTTTTATGTGACCGATTGCCGGATATATTCTTCCTCGTGTCCCCCTATTGAATGCCTATTTAAAATACGGCTGTATTTCCCATTTCGAGAAAATACCAGCGAAAATGCGGTAAGCATCACAATGTCGTTTAGCGATCGCAGCGGAAACGACTCTACTCTGTGATGCTTCAGTTTTTAGGAGCGAAGCTCCTTAGTCTCTCACGATGTCCGTTGTCACCGTCGGACCGAAACACAGCTGTTACATATACCGTAGAAAGAACGTTCATAGTGCGCATATGATTTAAAAATAGACCGTACTCTGTCCATCCGTCCGTGCATACATCCGTCCGGGCGTCCATCCGTGCATCTGTCCGTCCCCCCGTCCGTCCATCTCTCCGTCCGTGCGTGCGTCCATCCGTCCGTACGTCCGTGTATCTATCCGTGTGTCCATCCGTCCGTACGTCCGTGTATCTATCCGTGCGTCCATCCGTCCGTACGTCCGTGTATCTATCCGTGCGTCCATCCCTCCGTACGTCCTTTCATCTGTGCGTGCGTCTGTCCATATCTGTCCGTCCTTTATACTAGTAGGCGACTTCAACGTAGACAATATGGACCTTAGGACCTAGCTTCGCTCCGTCATCAGCATTCACTTCGTGGATCTGCAGCCATTTTTTTCAGCGCCACAAATTCCGCGTTCAAATTAATGACCGTGTATGGTACACAAAAAGCGTTCCTTCAGGGAGGTAATTCTGGAAAATTATTCCACCGGATAGAAAAAAAAATTTTTTTCTATTTGTCGTTGTTGTTCCGCAAGAAAACACAACTCGGAGTGAATAGTTGCAGTTCATTACAGACGCAACAATATTCATAATCACACGTTCATGCATCAAAAAAAAAAAAAGAAGAAGAAGAAGGAGATGCCCGCGACATCGAAAGTACGATTTCCAAGCACATCCCGAAAACAACGCCAAATTTATGAGAACGGTTCTCAACGTTCGAGGCACCAACACGCAGTCAAAACCACACACATAACTTGTAATGGCGTTGCTAGTAATATACACACCGTTTTAAAAATCATCCCAAAAGTACCCGACGTACTTGCAATACTCACGCTGCATAGACGAGAGGCACTCCTCGGCTGCCACTTGTCACGCTTTATTCTCACTGTCCATAAAAGTCTTCTTTTAGGATCCCTTGGGAAAGAAAACATCTTCCATTCATTCCTAGAATGGTTCATGCACTGTGGCACGCAACATCCAGTCATCTTGCGGGGCTCGCGACGAATCAGACGGGCGACAAGGCGGCACGCGCCGCGTGCACGCTTAAAAAGAGCGCGGCGTGGGGTAAAACATGGCGGACGCGCGAGGCGAGGCGGCGTCGACCCTTTCAAAGAATGGCCACACTCTAAGCGGGGGCGCGCGCATCGAGGCACTCTAATCGTGTGGCGTTAGGTCACATGACGTCACGCGAGAATTTGTGACGCCATCATGACATCAAAATATTTTTGAGATCTGTGACGTTATAGTGATGTCATATGGGGACGTCATCGCGTGATGATTTTAGGGGCGAAGCACCTTAAAGGGACACTAAAGGCAAATAACAATTTGAGTCAGAGTGAAAGATCAATGTTTGGGAATGTCTAAAACGTCAATATTATCAACACCAGTGATAGGGGCACGCCACACCACATGCGTTACGAGTGGGACATCTAGGAAACGACCCCAATGACATCACAGCTACCGGCTACAATTAATCACTGGTAATCAAACCAGCTGCGGTAAAAAAAGAAGCTTCCGTGCATTACAACACGTAATAAAATGCTCCTTGTCCGTTTCTGTTTGATTCATAAAAAAAGGAACCGATTGGCGTTACTATGGGGAAAGGCGCGAGTGGTTCAAAAATTGCGTTTTCGCTTGGGTTGGCTGGATAGGTGGCGCCATCTAGCGGAGCCCAGTTGCACCAAGCAGAGTATTGTTCAATGGCCGTTGTTGTTGCTGTGGCTCCCGCTACTTTCGCTCTGCTGCTGCTGGTGTCGACGGCCGCGCAGTAAAGGCGGGCAACGTTGGGCACGGAAACAGTGACATCAGAGATTCCCCTTAGGCGGGTGATTTGAAGTGCGCTAACGCGATGGGGAACACTAAAACCTGATTTTATTTCAAAATAAGCATTTCCTTGGCACTAAAGTAGCACTACAAGGTTTCTGGACCCCTATTTCAGTAATCAACGTCGACTTAATATTTCCCTTTAATGTCCCTTTAAAGGGGCCCTCTAACGCTTCAAAACATCGGTGCTGACCGCATCAACACGTAGTGGCGCTCGCCAGAACTATTGCGGGCGGAAATGACGATGAATGGCGCAGGCCTGTGATTGGATAAATGTAGTGTTAGATGTAATTGCAGCGTTGCATCAAAATCAAACTGCTGGAGTGGAAATTATTGCGCAAGAGTGAAGCCGTGCCATCCAAAAGATGGCAGCTGCGGCAGCCATCTTACTAGGGGCAAGATGAACTGTCGGCGTTCGTCGAAGTGAATGGAGCGTTTTCCTCGCACGCCCAACGAGTTTACCGTAGCAGCTTTTTCGGGTCAGATACTGCGCGAAGTGCGTGTTTGTGTTACTAGTTTTCCTTAGTAAGCCTCGAATTCTTGGCAATTTTTATTGGAGATTAAGTTAGCAATAATCGTCTCGACATGTTATTTCGTCGGCACCAACTATCTTTTATTTTATAATTAACGTAGCATTTATACTAACAAAGCAAGGTCACTTGATCTGTAAGTGGGCACCACCAGAAAAGAGCATGTTTTGACGATCTTTGCTGGGCAAAAGCTGGCTTCACTTTTGCTGCCAAGGCATTCCGGGAGCTTCCACTCCAGCAATTTTTTTTAATAAAGAATATTATTGCATTTCTTTTTTCTTTAGCGTACTTTTTGACTGAACGCGGAATAGACTAAAGCTCTCCGAACTTTTCAACTTCAAAACTGCAGCGCCGCGAAAGAATGCGCAGAACGCCACGGTACTGGAGGAAACGCGCCGGGAACGCTCCAGGCGCCGTTGTTTGAAGAAACTGAATGTAAGAGCGTTGACAGAGACGCCGTCACAACAAGATAGATAACTAAACCAACAAAAAATTATAGAGGCGTTCGCGAGCTGCCTTGTTTCGCACGTGCGGTTCACTCTTCAAGCACCCCATTTTTTTTGTTACCTTCGCAACGGCGTCCCAATACGTTGGAATTAACGGGCAATATGGCATGCAAGCTTCCGGTACGTAAGAGCTTTCAGTTAATTTCATTGGCGAGTCATTCAACGTCACAGGGCGAGGGAAACGTGGTCAGGTGACCCCGCCAAAAATTGAGTTGAGGGCAGGCGTCCATTTTATTGTATTTTGAATTTTCTAGGCTCAATAACTTCGGAATGCGTGCCCCTATCACTGCCGTTTTTGCTGCACTGATTTCTTCAGCATTCAGTCTACACAACCCGCTAGTAAAATGTGTAAAACAATGAGGTCGTGAAAAGTATTGGAGGGCCCCTTTAAGACCGCACAATGTTCGTCCGTCCGCCGTAGTCTACAGTCGAAGCGCACGTGCAAAAAATCCACGCATCTGCGCGCAACGCGCCTACGTACGTATCGGGCTAAAAATAGACCGTTCTCAGGCGAACCCACTATGCGAACCAGAACAAGATAAAGGGCCGCAACACCGTAAAAACAGTGACATTGAAGCACCCATCAATCAAACCATATCACAGAAGAAAAGGTTAACAAGTACAAAATAAAAGGCTATTAACTAGAACAAAATATACGGTAACACCGAAAGATCCCACTGCTTCGTTCACTTATCATCATTGACTTCGTGGAGATGCGGTGATCTTTTTTTTTTTTTGCATCACTCGTCCCCGACGCCGCGGGATGGTCGCCGCCGACGGTCAAATTTCAAGTTTGATGAGGCATCTAGGACTTTCGCCCTAATAAGAGCGCACGTATTTCCATTGTTCTATAAAATAGGGTGTTGCAGTGTGTTCTACCAACCGGCAAACGGGGGTGATACCGTCTTATTTGTATACACCCATACCTATCATATGCCAGAAGCGAACGTCGGACAGAATCACGGAGAGTGCGCAGAACAACGCTCGGCCCATCCGTCAGCTTTACCTTATCCGACAGCAAATATGGGATACCCTTTGGAACGCATCCCAGCGTCAAGAGCGTCGAAAGCTATTTTTCAGGGAATACGGATTCGCGCCAACTTTGGGGGAAAGGCGCGTTCAAAAGGATACACGCACGAAAAAGACGAGAGGACGGGCCAGGGTGAGGTGTGGGTGTTAAAACCGTGCTTCGCTGTATCAATCAATCAATCAATCAATCAATCAATCAATCAATCAATCAATCAATCAATCAATCAATCAGTCAATCACTTTCATTTTATTTTCATTTTTTTTACTTTCTCGAAAACTTTATTGTCTCTTTTTATTTTCTCGAAAACACTTGAGCCGAAGCAGCTTAACGTTTAGGACCGTGCTTCCTTTGGTCTTTTCTCATACCGCCTGCGCTGGCAAGGTTTCACGCTTTCACGGCGTCCTTTGTTTGCGGACCGTATCGGGCTATGTAGCATACAGCAGAAAGGCAGAGTATACAAGGAAGATTCGCGACAGTCATTGACAATATATCTCGAAGGGGTATCGTTTTATGGTCTTTCCGCTACATCAAACTGCTTCGCTCTTTTTTAGAGTAAACGTTGGACCGCGACTGCGTGTTGTATATTCGCCGATGTGCCGTGCCCATTTTATCCGCCTTACTTTCTAGATAGCATCTTGCTTGGTGCCCTGGTGTTCTGTTTGTTCTCACAAAGATGCCGTAAACAACAGAGCTGAAACGTAAGTTTACGAAACTATGGAAAATATGATGCTGGTGTCCCTTTATCTGATCTGCCTCAGCGATTTTCTCGGGGGGATCACTTCGACGTTCTATTATAGAACCCGCCATCTAAAACTTACCGTATAGATATATGAAGCTCATATTCTTGTTCATGAATTTTATGCGATGGCTAGAAAAAAAAAACAGAAGTCATTGAGCATATCGGCTTTTTTTTGTCTCATTTTCAATGATTAATCTTTTTTTTTTCGATGTCGTGATCACTTCTTTTTCACTCCGTTATGTGTTTATGCCATCATAATTTGAGCGCCAGGTCAATTCAATAAATTATAAAGTACACGTTTAAATGCAATGAAACTAGGGTAGAAGATACCTCTCGTACCACAAAATCCACCTTGCGAACAAAGGTAAATGCTCAGCTAACTTTCGGAATTTTCTCTAAACGAAGTTCTCGTGACACGTCTCAGTCAAAGATTCAAAATGTATTCATCTTCTTGCGCTCATCTTGAGGCAGAGCGATTGGGAACGCAAACTCGGTAATCCGCAAATCAACAAGGCACCCAGACCCCATACACGTTACCCTCGGGATCCACGTAGCCATACATTATACCGTGTTTTCTGGAGCATCAAACCATTCTATGATGTCTGCTCTCTGTGGCATCCGCTTAGGTTACTTAAATTTGTGCCGTGTCCGAAGGCAGTCCTAGCTTATTCACCACGAAGCCTATAAAGCAGACATACGAAACTCCGCAATATAAGACGTAGAAAGCTTCACTGTATTGTATATTCATATTGTCGCAGGTTATAAAACACAGAGGCTTTATTGAGAGAAGTACGGCGTGTCGTACTCGGAAATACACTCAAGGAGAGAGCCGCCAAGAACGTCTTCTTCTTCACTCTCTTGTGCCGCGCCTCTCGAGCAGATCCGTGGTCTTCCTTGTCGTCGCTAGCGCACAGCTAGATCGAACTATGGACGCGGCATTACCCTCCCGCCAGAGTGAGCGTCGTCTCGATGCTCACCAAGTAACAGTCGATGCGTAAGGTAGCCAGTGGGCGTTCACATCACTCGGAAAAATACGGCTTCATGCGGACCACGTGCACTGTCTCAGGCAGATGCTGACGGCGTTTCGAACAGGAAGAGCCGTCAGCCACGACTTCGTACGTGACGTCGCTAAGACGGCGCAGAACCTTGTAGGGTCCGAAGTATCGGCGTAGGAGTTTCTCCGAGAGGCCTCCCCGTCGTACAGGGAACCAAACCCAGACTCTCTCCCCAGGTTTCTAAGCGACGAATCGATGGCGGAGATTGTACCGTTTGGCTTCAAGTTCTTGCTGATTGGTTATTCTGACGCGGGCAAGCTGTCTTGCTTCCTCGGCGCGCTCAGTGAAATCTGCGGCGTCTGTCTCTGAATCATCGCAGTCATGAGGCAGCATAGCATCAAGCATCGTTGTCACTTCTCTACCATAAATGAGCGCAAACGGTGTCATTTTCGTTGTTTCCTGGCGTGCTGTATTATACGCGAATGTCACGTACGGCAAAATTCGGTCCCAATTCTTGTGCTCCACGTCGACGTACATGCAAAGCATGTCGGCAAGAGTCTTGTTGAGTCGTTCCGTAAGCCCATTTGCTTGCGGGTGATAAGCTGTCGTCTTCCTATGCGCTGTACCACTGAGCATAAGCACAGTGCGCAGAAGTTCGGCCGTAAACGCGGTACCTTTGTCTGTTATGACGACCGTGGGAGCACCATGTCTCAGGACAATGTTCTCAACGAAGAACCGGGCCGCTTCAGCTGCAGTGCCACTCGGAATCGCCTTGGTCTCCGCGTATCGGGTGAGGTAGTCCGTCGCCACTATAACCCATTTGTTGCCGCTGTCCGATGTTGGAAATGGACCCAGCAGATCCATTCCAATTTGAGCGAACGGAGTTTCCGGGACTGGAAAGGGATCCAATAGCCCAGCGGGTTTGACCGGTGGTACCTTGCGCCGCTGACAGTCAATGCATGTTTGTACGTAGTGTTTCACCTCCGCTGCGATTCTTGGCCAGTAGTATTTTTCTTTGACGCGTGTCAATGTTCTTGTGAAACGGAGGTGGCCCGAGGTGGCTTCGTCATGGCAGGCTTGCAAAACTTCGTTGCGTAGAGTTTCAGGAACTACCAGTAGATAGCTTCTTCCAGTTGATGAGAAATTCTTCTTGTAAAGAATTCCGTTCCGTAAACAGACTGATGATAGATTCCTCGAAAACACCCTCGGCGCGTTCGCGGCTCGTCCTGTCAAGAATTCTATAAGCGAGTTCAGCTCTCGATTATCTGGCTGTTGGCGAGAGATGACAGCCTCATCAACAACTCCTAAAAAGCCTGTGTATTCTTTATCTTCTGTAGTCAGCGGTTTAATCGGCGATCTTGACAGGCAGTCGGCATCTAAGTGCTGCCTTCCCGACTTGTAGACTACAGTCATGTCGTACTCTTGAAGCAGTAAGCTCCAGCGTGCCAGACGTCCAGACGGGTATTTCATGTTGGTCAGCCAACAAAGGGAGTGGTGGTCGCTTACGACTTGGAAAGCACGGCCATATAAATACGGGTGAAACTTTGCAACTGCCCAAACAACAGCCAGACACTACTTCTCAGTTGTTGAGTAGTTGGACTCGGCACGTGTCAAGGTTCTGCTCGCGTAGGCAACTACTCTCTCTGCACCATCTTGGCGCTGGACAAGAACAGCACCTAGGCCCACATTGCTGGCGTCTGTATGGATGGCTGTTGGTGCATCCTCATCAAAGTGAGCAAGAACGGGTGGAGTTTGTAGACGCTGCCGCAACTCGTTGAACGAGGCTTCCTGCTTTTCGGCCCACGTTTGAAGAACACCTAAAACGGCTGCTGTCTGTGCTTCAAGCCATACGGTCCGCAGGACTAACATTGAAGCCTGAAAAATGTCACTTCGGCTTTGAAGAACTTCAATTTCTGGGACATGTGGTCAGTCAGTAAGGTGTTAGGCCTGACCCCGATAAAACTGCAGCGGTCGCCAAGTTCGCAAGGCCTTTGGATAAGAAGGCGGTCAGACGTTTCCTAGGTTTCTGCGCCTACTACTGGCGATTTATAGCTTACTTTGCGCACATCGCCTCTCCACTCACCCGCCTAACAAGGGAAGATGTGTTCTCTCACAAGGGAAGATTATGACGCGATGGGAAGACCATCGCCTCATGATCAGCACTCCTGCGAGTAGCTCTGCATCCAGCCCCACGAGACATCCTCGCGTGGAGACGCCTGTGCACCGCTGAAGCCGTCGCCTTCAAGGTCTGGGACCAGAGTTTGGCCTCTTGCAAGGACCACCGCTGCCGACAGCTACCCCTGCACAAGAAATGGCATTTTCAAGGAGTCCTGCACCGGTTACAGTCCAGAATATTCGCATCCATGAACTATTTCACGGTCGCCCGAACGAAGATGCGCAAGACTTGCTTGAGCAGTTCGAGCGGGTAGCTAAGTCCAACCACTGGCGCCTCGACGAGAAGCTCTTCCACGTATACTTCGCCCTTGAAGACGGCGCGAAGACGTGGTTCATCAACCGCGAGGCAAATTTGACGACATGGGACGAGTTTTGCCGTCGGTTACTCGAAACCTGCGGTAACGCAAACCGACGTGAAAACGCACAATGCCTTCTGGAGTCACGCACCCAGCACCTCCACCAGTGTCGCAGGTTATAAAACACAGAGGCTTTATTGAGAGAAGTACGGCGTGTCGTACTCGGAGATACACTCAAGGAGAGAGTTTGGTTTGGTTTGGTTGTCCTATTGAACTATGGCACGTACCCACTCTGGGGGGATGGGCCAAGAATGCGTTGTTGAAACTTAAAAGGTTATTCGAAAAATGTTAAAAGGTTAAATAATATTATAAGAAAAAAAAAGAAGAGAAGAAATGGTAAGAATAAGTAATACATCAAATTTATACTTCAAAAAATTCTGCTGTTGAGCTCGTATTCCAGACTGCCGTATTAACCTGATCGTAGCACTTTTGATTTGATGAGATTAGTTTGATTTTACCGCATTTTAATAACGAGTATTGAGCCGCCAAGAACGTCTTCTTCTTCACTCTCATGTGCCGCGCCTCTCGAGCAAATCCGTGGTCTTCCTTGTCGTCGCTAGCGCACAGCTAGATCGAACTATCGACGCGGCAATATTAAGCGGTAAATGGGGTGTACTTCATGCACGGATGAGTTCACGCGCTGACATTATTAAGGTAAATTCAGCAATTTACTTCAGCATCTGCGAATGGAACAAAACTGATGATCTGCGCCTCTCTCGGAATAGCGTAGTATGGGCTACAGATTAGCCAACTCTTCATATCCGTAATGCCGTTTTTGTGGTTGATTCACCAAGACAACGGCAACGCAACTGCCACTCAGAAGTCACTGAAGTATACAAGCCACGCTTCGCTTTACATAAGTCCAATTCAGAAAAAGCCAGTTTTTTTATTGATATGCGCCTAATGATTCTGTGAAGCCTACAGTATTTTCCAGAAAGTATAGCGTTACCACTCAGGAATCATATCAGGATACATGAGGTTGTAGCGTATAATGTCGTATTGACAATCAACCCAGGTTGTAAGTCGTGCATCCTGTGTTAGTGCTTAGGTGAGACGTCAACGCAAGCGTGACGCCGTATCTCCCAATATCGCGGACCGCAATAAATGAATAGCCTGGAGGGCGAGGCCGCAAAATTAAAGGTTACGGGTATGAGTCACCGCTGGCTCCCCAATTCACGCGTCAGCAGAAACCGCACTTGCTTCTACCCTCCTTCTGTCGTTGCCCTAACCATTGTGATGCAAATGTGCGTAGCCATAGGCGAGGCGCTTCAATACTAAAGGCTCCACGGGTAACGTTGCGTAATCGCGTAGCGCAGATAGTGCCCAAGTGGGGCTTTCGGCGTTTCCGTTTATTAAACGCGTTGTGCGGCAAGCTAGAGTAAATATTACAACCGTCCTTCTTTAGTGCTGGCGGGGTACTGCTGCTTCTCCGCGATGAGCTGTCCTATGAAACCGGGTTACCCTGCAATGTATGTATCATATTGTGACGTCAATATTACGATGAAATCGGTCATGCGCTAAGGACGAAGCGAGATGGAATGTTTAAACAGCTTGGGATAATCAAATGAGTGTTTTATGATTACGATAATTTATACAGAATTTTCCACTTCGTGAAGCAGTTATACTTCACAGTCGCTGTAGCTCGTGTGTCCGCAGATGCTACGGCTTGGAAATATGTTGCTAAATGGAGTATAACGAAGAGGTTTATCAAAGTTCGTTTTTAGACGATACAGATTTCTTAGGAAAAGTGTCAGACAGTAAGGCTCCTGTCGTTCTCACACGAACTCCACGTCGAAGCGGAAATAGTTTGCCGTAGTTAAAATGACACTGCATAGACTACTTAACAAAAACTAGTTAATTAAAGTTTTTAACTATTGATTTGAAGGCAAGGGTTTATATTACAAAGTTGCAGTGCGTGCCATTTTACGGTGTGCGTATTTTAGAGAAATCACAAAAGCTGCACTTAGTTCGAGGTATTCGTCATCGAATTTGAAAGGCGAAATAGGAACCGATCACGCCCGGCGCGCGCGAAATGCAGCCCTTCTGTTGCGCCAGACCGGAAGTACTCGTGACAAGGAAGTGACGAAGTTTGAAGGACGATTGACTATACGAGTGAAGTTGCAAAGCGTGCTTGTTGGTACGTCGTATTTGAATAACAATGGTAGCACAAAGAAACGTGACAAAAGAACGCAACAATATCATGACTTCGCAATTTTCTCTCTAACACAACAGTTAACAATTCCTCTTCTTCCCTAACTGACGTGTCTTCAGGTGTACCACAAGGCAGCGTACTCGCGCCATTGCTTTTCCTCATATTCATCAATGATATTCCGCCACATGTCTCTTCTTGCATCAGGGTATTCGCCGACGACTGCATTATTTACCGTCCAATCGAGAACAGCGAAGATCACCTGTCGCTCGAAAATGACCTCGAGGTAATTAATGGTTGGTGTAGTGCATGGCTCATGACACTGAATGTCTCAATATGCAAAGTAATGTCCTTCACTCGTAAATCTAGGATATCCGAATTTTCTTACAGCATTAATCCTTCCAATCTATCGACTACAAGACAATATCGGTACTTGAGCGTAATACTCGTCGTACGCTCAAGTACGCTCCATCAAGCGTTCGCAAATTATCTCACATACAATTTTTCGCCCTCGACTAGAATATGCCTGTGCGATTTAGTCGCCCCATCAAAAATACTGGATTGATTCATTGGAAAGAGTCCAGAATACACTCAAAGAAAAAAGAGAGTATACCTGACTCTTTACGGAGAGTTCTGACTTGCCACGTATACGACTCTCTTTGGAGAGTCACGGTGACTCTCTTGGTGGGTCAGAGTCGGCGCACTCAGGAGAGTCCTCGGACCCTCTTAAGATGAGTGGGAGGACTCTTATGCGAAGGATCACACTACCACTTCTGAGGGAGTCAGACGACTCTTGCCAGTGACGCTCCTACGCGGGTAAATTGACACCCACCGAAGCGTCAAGCGACTCTACGGCTGTTTTAAGCTATTAAATTGACCCATGCTGTACTTTTGCGCGACTACTGCTGGAAATAGTGAAGTACTCATTTTTAAGGAACTCCATTAATACTTGCCGTTGTGTCCAGCGACTGCAAGAAAATGATAGTTCAATTTTAGCATTATTTTAATAAAACTCCTCAAAACACACCATTTCTAGTAAAGTTGAAGCAGTTGAGGTATTCCTCATTTACATGATTGTATGAGTATAACCAACCGAAATGTGTGACTGTGATGTGCATAGTGTCATGTCGTGAAAAATAAACAGCAGATATCGGTATCATGTTTCCATATTTATTCCTTATGATTAAGAATCAAAAAGTCGTGAAGGCTGGAGGAATCAGACTTGTGACTTGCTATGTTGTGGCTCCTATTCAGCGTGAGCAGCCATGAAAAATGGTACCTGAAAAGAAGAACGTGATATCATAATGAGAAAACGGAATCATAGCAAGATTTTGCAATACCTACACAATAAGTGATTTACACAGACATAATGAAGGCTCAGAACAAAACAAATGCAAAGAGGCATGGTAAGGAACCGTGTTTTTTGCCGTTATCATGTAAAACATTGGTGACAAACTTGCAGCACAAGATGATGTGAGCTTTTTTTTAAACAGCAAAGGCAATTGTTTTAGGCTCCTTTGCGTGGGTGCCACTCACCTCTTTTCCTACGTCGTCTTGTCCAACCAAAGGAAATGTAGGGCCGAGTGCCTCGTTGACATTACGAACGCCGCTGTTGATTTTCCTATCACTAGTGGTGAAGCGCCAGATCATAGCGACACCTTCGTTGCCTTGGGAATAACCAACACACAAACACACAGATTGATTACATTTATTTATACCACCCTTTGTTCAACACACCGTTACTGTACACACATTGACACGAGTGTTTCGTTTTAAATAATTTCGTAACGAAAACAAATTTTCACGTAATAGAAGGCGAGAACCGCGTTTCGCGATAGGCACTGGTTATGCACGAATGAAGGCCCCCCTTTTCTGATAAATCGCTTCAAAAAGTGCTTCCAGAATAAGCCCGGCTTTGCGCCGGCATATTGCCACAACCAAGCGCATCATCCGGCAGTCAGGGGCACGCCGTGAGCGGTTACTGAACGCGTGTTCTACAAATGTAATCCACCCTTAACTACTCAGTTGTACGAGCGCCCGAACGACAGAACGCGTGTTCTACAAATGTAATCCACCCTTAACAACTCAGTTGTACGAGCGCCCGAACGACAGCAACGCGCGCGGACGCCGTCTACGTTGACATCAGACATGGCATATGCTAGAATTACCGCACATAGCTCCCACAGTCACGTATATTCACTCGATTCTGTTGTAAAGCCGAACGTCATTATATACAGTGCGTCTCTGTACACAGACTCTTTTGTCACGTTTTTACGGGTGGAAGCACGCTGCACACTCGAGTATCGATGAAAATGTTATTAAGACGTAGACTAAAGCGGATTTCAAAACAATATCAAACACTTTCAGCAGTTCAGACACAGTGTGCGAGCAGAAAGTAATCGCCTCGATAAGTGATTGCATCACTCATTTTATGAGCCATGCAACCATTTACACAACAACGCGCATAGCGGCCTCAACTCATTAAGTGACTGTTTTAACTGGAACAGCCCCGCGGACGCAGGCTACTGTTGAAAATGGCTGGCAGCCTGCTCCCGCAGCCTACTTCCGCGGAGCTGCTGCAGACGCCCAGCTAAAGCTGTGTAATTAGTAGGGGCTTTTAGCTTGTACGTATACATCTTTACGTTACCGTGTTACCGGATACCGGAAGGAATCTGCGCATGCGGGTTTCTTTACGGAACGTAGACTTTTACGGAACGTAAACTACTCGCCGGATAGGCTTTACGTTTTCGGCCCCAGCTCACAAATCCACCTTCGTTCGTGGCTACTCGCGATATCCGCTTTGAGGAGACTCCAGCCGCCGATGTCGAGTCAAAATAAGCCGAAGTGCGAGCGATCACCTTAATTGTTTCAGCAGGATTGCCGAAGCTAGTGACCTAGCAAGCCGAAGCAGTAAACGTGAGGCCTAAAACCCCTGACATGGCCGACATGCTGGATAGGTGGCGCCATCTAGCGGGGCTAATATGAACCAGGCAAGCACAGAATTGGTATTGCAGAAACATCGTGCATTCTACTGATGTGAATGCCTTGCAGTGGCATAACTACGAATGAGTTGCCTTTTTTAATCATTTCTTACTTGAAAAACACACGGCGAAAACAAACCTGTACATGACTTTGGTTGCACAAATCGTCACAAGATGTCGACACCATCGTCCGGTAACCTGGTATTTTATACGTTTTATACTCCTTCGCGTACATTGGCATACCTTACACGCTAAAAAAACCTTTTCGATGATTTTTCCGCAGTAGTGATTCAATCTTATCTAAATTAAATATAGTTTAAATGCAGTTATCATCGCAATTTGGTGGTTTGCGCAAACGTAAAGGTAGACGTTTACGTAAGTACGTAAACGTTTACGTATGGTGTGCTAAAACTTTTCTAAAACATGCGTTCCGGTAAAACGGTAAACGCAATCCGGTAACCGGTAACACGGTAACGTAAACAAGTATACGTACAAGCTAAAAGCCCCTAGTATATACGAAAGCAGTGCACTCACCGTTAACAGGCGCATGTCCGTGTCCGCAACTCCAAGAATATTCCTCACTAGCGTCACTTCGAGCACGGAGCTTGGCGTGACCGCCACCGCAGATCCGCATGTTCGCTCGAACTCAAAACTAGAAGTAGCGCCGGTCGCGCATGGTCGCGCGACCAGCGTGACCAGCGCAACCAACGCGGTTCTCTCTGACGCATTCCTAAAGACGGAGAGAGGAGGCAGCAGGCGTAGGCAGGCATGGAGGATACGCGCCTCGCGCCCTCGCCTGCCCTCGCGACCGCGCCGGCGGCGACGTTGCGGCGCCGGAGCGAGAGACAGGCCCTCCTCAGCGGCGCCGAACGGCAAACGCGCGATATGTATGGCGTATACCGCGGCGCGTTCATCACGGAAGCCAATCGAAACGCGCTTCACGAGAGTTCTGTGACTCCTCTCGAATTGGTAACTCTCTCTGCGTCTACCTTCCAAAAGGGGTCAAGTGAATACCCGAAGGGGGTAACGGTTTTGTAACCCTATTTCGACTCTTTTTTTTCTTAGAGTGTACAGCAGGCCGCTTTATTGCCAATAACTACAGTCCCCATTCCAGCATATCGCAAATAAAACAGGAACTTTCACTTCCACACTTGAACATTCATCGCGACATTGCCTTGCTCTTATTCTTTCATAAAATTACTCATTCCTAACGAATCACATTTATAGGTCTGCGAAAGACCATATCTCACTTCACCTAGACTACACAATCATCTTCGCAACTCCCATGTATACGGAACGCGTTCAATCAGTCCACGCTTTCACGTGCCATCTGTCTCTGGAATAGTCCCAAATACAGTGCTACAAAAATCAAACAGGCACCTGAAGCACTATGTAAGACGATGGTGGAGTTTAAAACAGAGCACGGCTTAGATCGAGTTTTTGGCGGAACGCAAAATGCCGCCACTAGGTTGAGTGAACAGAATCAACTCACAGTCACCGGGCGCGTAAAACCGTCCAAGCGATTTGACTAGTCAAATTAAGCCTGCTCCCCCAGTGGTATTTAATGCAACGACAAATCTATAGAAAGAGTTCTTTGCGGCAGTTGACTGCATGAAATCAGAAATAAAAAATCGGTTCGATCAACCTGGCATCGACTTTCTTTTAAAGCTTGCAGGCGCGGTCGCCAGCACAGCATGAGGAAGAGTCCACAGCACTGATTTTGATTTAGACAGGCTTGTGTGCAGCTTTTACTCCTCCCAACAGTTCTTTCTGGAACAGGTGTGACGCTGTTGAACATGCCACTGAAAACATCAGGGCCGATTCTTAAACAGTTCTGAATCTTTTCGGCGAGGTTGTAAAACGTTAGCAGCTTTTATGGTGAATACCGACATCAGCGGTACCAGGAGAGCGCTCATTTAGCGCACCCTGGTGAAGACCTGTTCGGAGTCGCATCTCGCAGACCCGTCTCACTGTTCAGCGCGTTCACCGAGAAAGAACGGGAAAGTTGTCTCTGGATAAATATTTTTCAATGTTTCACAGCGCATGGAACAAAGACAAACAAAGAAGAGACACACAGAGCGCTGGATAAAGTCATACACGAATTTATATCAAACACTGCCTAACACCGAGCAACGTTTGGTTCATGCTACGTATGTTTAAAGTACGAAGCGCTTCAGGGGGCCGGGCTGTGGTATGCTGTCGCATGGTGTAGCATGCCCTCGTCGTCGCTTGGGGTAACGCTCCATGTGTAGCATATCGAGCGCGCGCTCACGCCAAGAAGTCTTCTGCCTCTTGTTCTCGGAGCACTTTGATGATGATCCGTTATCATCACCAGCAACAAAAAAAAAAAAAAAGAAAGAAACAGCTAGTACGCTTGGCGTAACGCAGGCGAAACCACCTATAAAAGTAGAAAAAAAGAGGAAGCAAGCTCGAAATAGAAAAAGAGAGAGAGGGAAAAATAAGAATGAAAATGGCAGGAACAATCCAGAGAAAGAAATTGATAAAGAGAGTAGAAATAAATAGAAATAAAGGAATAAGAAGATAGAAGAAAGGAAAAGGAGAATAAAAAAAGAAACATAGGACAAAAGAAAAAGAAAACCGAAGAGAAACAAAGAAGGATGCCCAGCTCCGCGCTCTCTTCAGGCTTGGCACCACTCGGGCGAAGCTGCTTTAAATTTGTTTTGGTCCGGCGGAACGCGTCGATTTCGCACACCGGCTCTTTCCCACGTATAAAGACCACAGAATAAGACTGTTTTGGCGATTGCGTTCAGTCGACCGCAGCCAAGAAAGTTCGATTTCTTGCCGTTCGAGTTGCTCCGGCAATTTCATTCTGCTCCCTTCGTAAACGTCTAGAAGTTTTCGAAAGTGAAACTTTACTAGAGTTCAGGGTGGCTGCAAAAAAAAAAAAAAAAAAAAAATGTGATGAACTTTGTGCGCAAATAATTCGCAATGTAAAAGAAAAGCTCGCCGAAACACACAAAACATTCTTCCATTCAGAAACATTTCTGCGGGGTAGACAGAGAAAAGAAGAAAGAACTTCCAGACTTCACGAAAGCGTTGCGGCTTCTAGAGTAGAGTTCAGAAAAAAATATTAGCAACTTCGAATGAGGGCTCCGAAATATCAACGGTCTTGTATCGTCCATGGGCGTACACGTAATGACGTTGATAGCTAAATGATGAGACCACCAAAAATCACTGCACGGACCAAAAAAATAAAATAAGAGCTCTAACTGTTTCCAGGTCACGTAGTTTGGGGAGTATTAAAAAAATCTCAAGAAGTTGGGGTTACAACTAAGGCTCCCGCGATTTCGTGTCCTCTGTTGGACGTCGTAAGTTTGGTCTTCTAATGTTCAAATTATAGAAAAGAGTCTTTTGTACTCGAGTGTGCTTGTGCTTTATTTCCGCTATATTCAAACCACACGGCTTTCGGTTTTAATACTTTAAAGTGGCCGGAACATAAAGAAAAGAAACACTGCGCCGAGCACCCGAACTAGAGCTGTGCACGGGCCTAATTTTCAAGCCCGAGCCCGGCCCGGGCCCACTGACTGCGTCGCAGGCCCGCCCGAGCCCGACCCTAAAGGGCTTCGAGCCCGTCCGGCCCGGCCCGACGTACAAAAACACAAACCCGGGCCCGGTCCGGCCCGGCCCTATGAAAGTTTGCTGCGGAGAAAAGATATCACGTTTTGATCATGGGGCATTTTATTCAACATATAAAAGTTAAACACATGCAAACGACACATGTTAGTGTGTATACATATAGATTACAAGTTGTGTAAAAATAGCAAGCTGTGTAGTGATTCGGACTTCAGGGAAGTGCGGCGCTCCTGCATCGCATATTCTGTCGAACTGAAGTTCCGTTCGCTGCTCGCACTGGTAGCCGGAATCGCAAATATCTTTTTCGCAAGCATAGCAAGCTTGGAATAATTAGACTCCTTGTTCTTCCAGAAATCTAGTATCTCTGATGCAGGACAGGAGGATGATTGCATGGATGAATAATCACAAAGGTGATCTTGTGTGCTCATCGCTAAGTGCTAGAAAACAATTCCGGCACAACGTCTATATTTTCGGTTTGATGCGGGCTTTAGACCTGGCCCGGCCCACCCGATGCCCGAGATGAGTAGCCCGAGCCCGGCCCGGGCCCGAGATGGGAAGACGTCGGCATACCCGAGCCCGGCCCGCGGGCCGGGCCGGGCTCGGGCTTTCGGGCTGCCCGGAGCCCGTGCACACCTCTAACCCGAACAGAATAGCACCGAAAGCGCTTCAAAATAATATGTTCAAGCACTTCAATAAATGTTCTTGGTGCTTTTTATGTTGAAAGGTTATAAGAAACACCAGCCGTGGTGGTCTAGCGGTGACGGGGCTCGAGTGCTGACGGTGGTGGTGGTGGAAAACATTTTTATTTCAGAAAATGAATCAGAGCGTTGCTGCATATTGCATGCTTGAGTGGCCAGACCCTATTCCGGGACGCCAATGGAGCAGGCCGCTGCCCGAGCGCGCCCCACCAAGGAGCGTTGAGCATCCAAGGTAGAGCAGCCGAGCAGGTACTCCTCCCAAGCCTCTCTAGTTGGGATGGGAAAGGGGCATGGAAAATGAGGTGGGTTGGCAGGGCACGATGCGACGACGTGGTAGGTGTCGGCCAGGACCTGACAGGTCGAGCAGGTGCCATTGATTTCCGGCAAAAAGTGCCTGGCGACCGCCGGACTGAGGTAGGTGTTCGTCTGGAGGCGGCGTAGTAGTCGTTCGTCTGCTTTCTCCAGACCACGCGCGGGGTCCGGGTAGAGGCGGCGCGAATCCCGGTAATAGGCCAGAATTTCGCGGAAGCGCGTCAGGTTCGTATTGCCAGATTCCGTCTCGGGACATGGAGGGGCAGCGGCCCGGATGAGAGAAGCGCGGGCAGCGGCATTCGCCGCCTCGTTGCCGGGCAGGCCCGAGTGGCTTGGGGTCCATACTATGCGAATGGGGTGAGGGTTAAAGCGCCAAGAGGTTGCCCAAAGCAGGTGAGCCGCCACCGGGGCGATAGAACCCTGAAGGTATTGGGAACAGGCCGAGCGCGAGTCCGTCAAGATAATGCGTGAGGTGGGATGCGAGGCGGCCAAAGCAATGGCAACCTCCTCAGCTTGCGTTGCAGTGTCGGCTCTAAAGGAGAGGCCAACAACGTGGTTTCCCTCTGTAATCACGGCGGCCGTGAAGTGACCCGAGGGGGAGGGGCCCGAGACGTCCACGTAGAAAACGCCAGGGCGATCGGATTGTCGCGCATGAAAGGCCGTGGAGCGTGCTAGTCTACGGCCGGAATGTAGCCCGGGGTTCATGTTGCGGGGTCGTGGTTCCACCCATAGTTTTTGACGCCAGAGTTCCGGTATGGGTGTCAGAGTGTCCTGGTAGTCAGTGATCGCGTTGATGCCGAGCCTGTGCAGCAGACGACGCCCTGAAGGCGTCTGCGACAGACGACTGATTTGGCTAACGCGATGAGCTTCCCGCAGCTCTGCAAAGGAGTTATGCACCCCCCACTGCCGCGAATCGGCTGTTGGAGGTGGCAATGGGAAGGTCGAGAGCCCGTTTGTACACTGAACGGAGGAGGGCGTCCAGCTGGTGCTCGCGAAGATCGCGAGATCGAATCCCGGTCACGGCAACCGCATTTAAATGGGAAGCTGCCAGAAGCCCGTGGGCTTAGATTTAGATACACGTTAAAGAAGCCCAGGCGGTCGACATTTCTGGAACCCTCCACTACAGCGTCTCTCGTAATCATATCCTGGTTTAGCCGCTCAGCGCAAAAATTAGTCACGGTACACATATAAAAGACGAGGACCTAATTTTTGCGCTGAGCAGTTTAATAATGGAATAACAGCTAGCCCAATCCCACAGTTTACTCGTGGTTTAGGACGTTAAACCCCAATAATATTATAATTACTCTTTTATTTATTCTTCTTTGAGAATACAAATATTTCGCATCGGAACTCAATATTGGATTTATTCCACTGCTGGGCAAAACTTTATGGCACAAGCGCGGGATATAAAGCGTATGGTGAAACATGTGTTTATCTGCGCGGCCAGGTATGGTGGCGATCATAGAACATTAATCTGGGCATCAACACTGTATTGGTGGCACTATTGATCAGTTTCCCATAAGCAATATTCGCTACGAATATGAGGTGAAATAAGCTAATAAGTTGAGTTAGCAATCGTAAAATCAGTGTTTGCTCAGAACAAATTGTGATTAACTGCACAATCCTCGCTTATTTGTCGGCGTTCTTGTGTGTTTGCGTATACATATCTACATACGTATCCAATAATAATAGCAGTGACAATAATAATACATATCAGTATTTAAGAAAACTTTAACGTGAAGACGAATAAAGGATACATTCGCTTATAACGGATTTGCCCATTTGTATGTAGTCGACACTTTTGTTTCTAACCTGTTCAGCCATTCGTTATGCCATTTCGCATCGACAGAAAATGAACCTGCACGGGTTATCTTTGTCCTCTGCTTCATCATCTGCTTCGCTCCAGAACAAGTAGTATGCAAGAAATATGATGGTTGTGTGAACGAGTACACAGCGCGAGAATGAATGAGGTATAAGAACAAAGAAAAAGACAGGAATTCTTTGTCGAAATACATTTCTTCATGAGGCGGAATTCAAACCCCCGTACTCACAATCCGAAGGCGAGCTTCGTTGCCATTCGGCTATCCAGGCACGCCAGCAGAGCATAGAGTAGCGTTGTATAC
>JALIZH010022839.1:0-24345 GCA_030522465.1 Rhipicephalus appendiculatus
CACCAGATACTTACACGGGCTCGGCGTATGTTTGTCTTTCAATACGCACAATAGTTGAGGTAGCGGAATAGTTGAGGTAGCGGAAGAGTTCTACAGAGATCTGTACAGCAGCCGAGACAGTCAGGATGATAACGTCAGAAGCAATAATAGCCCAGAGGAATCTGACATCCCACCAGTATTGACAGGAGAAGTAAAGAAAGCCCTAAAGGGAATGCAAAGAGGCAAAGCCGCTGGTGAGGATCAGGTAACGTCAGACCTGTTGAAAGACGGTGGAGAGATTGTGTTAGAAAAACTGGCCACCCTGTATACGAAGTGTCTCTCGGACGGGGACGATACCAGATTCTTGGAAGAATGCCAACATCATCTTGATCCATAAGAAAGGGGACGTCAAGGACCTGAAAAATTACAGGCCCATCAGCTTACTGTCCGTTGTCTACAAGCTATTTACAAAAGTAATTGCTAACAGAATTAATACGACATTAGAGTTCAATCAACCAAAGGACCAGGCAGGATTTCGTACAGGCTTCTCAACAACAGACCATATTCATACTATCAATCAGGTGATAGAGAAATGCGCGGAATACAACCAACCCCTATACATAGCCTTCATAGATTACGAGAAGGCATTTGATTCGGTGGAGACATCAGCAGTCATGCAGGCACTGCGGAATCAGGGCATCGACGAAGCCTATATAAACATAATGGAAGAAATCTACAGCGGATCCACAGCCACTATAGTCCTCCATAAAGAAAGCGACAGAATCCCAATAAAGAAGGGCGTACGGCAGGGAGACACGATCTCTCCAATGCTATTCACCGCGTGTTTACAGGAGGTTTTCAGGGCCCTAGATTGGGAAGAATTAGGGATAAGAGTTAATGGAGAGTATCTCAGTAACCTGCGATTCGCTGATGACATTGCACTGATGAGTAACGCGGGAGACGAATTACAGCTTATGATTACTGAACTGGATACGGAAAGTAGAAGAGTAGGTCTGAAAATTAATATGCACAAAACTAAAGTAATGTGGAACGATCTTGGCAGAGAACAGCGCTTTGCGATAGGTGGCGAGACACTGGAAGTTGTAAAGGAGTACGTCTACTTAGGACAGGTAGTAACCGCGGAGCCGAACCATGAGAGTGAAGTAACTAGAAGAATAAGGATGGGATGGAGCACATTCGGCAAGCATTATCAAATCATGAATGGTAGCCTACCACTATCCCTCAAGAAGAAGGTATATAACAGCTGCATCTTACCGGTACTTACCTACGGAGCAGAAACCTGGAGACTTACAAAGAGGGTTCAACTTAAACTGGAGGACGACGCAGCGAGCGATGGAAAGGAAAATGATAGGTGTAACCTTAAGAGACAGGAAGAGAGCAGAGTGGGTCAGGGAACAAACGGGGGTTAAGGATATCATAGTTGAAATCAAGAAGAAGAAATGGATATGGGCCGGGCACGTAGCACGTCGGCAGGATAACCGCTGGTCATTAAGGGTAACTGACTGGATCCCAAGAGATGGCAAACGCGTGAGGGGGGAGACAGAAAATTAGGTGGGTAGATGAGATTAAGAAGTTTGCAGGTATAACGTGGCAGCAGAAAGCACAGGACCGGGTTGATTGGCGAAACATGGGAGAGGCCTTTGTCCTGCAGTGGGCGTAGACAGGCTGATGATGATGATGATGATGACGCACAATAGAGATGTTGCGCCACCGGCACTAGAAGGGGGCCAGACATCATGGGTATATATACCGGTTGCTGAACATAAGGTTGTCCGTAGCGCGAGCGGTATATGTTCAGTGTTGCTGTGTTGTGTACGATTGTAATGTGTGTGTCGATGCCTGTCCCGTATATGTGACGTAAGCTTAAAAAATCTCAGCCTGTTCACTGTTAGATCGTAAAAAATGCTCGACAATTTTTTTTTTTACATTAGTCCTAGCAGAAAGAGTGATTCTACTCTTGGAGGGAGTTGATGCACTCTAGCCAGACCAGATTATAAAATTCTGTGACAGAGTAGCGTAACTCCCGCAGAGAGTGTATGCACTCCATTTCAGAAGCGTGACTTTACTCTGGCGAGAGAGCTTGTTCACTCTCGCTCAGCCAGAGTACCAGAACTCTGTCGGGAGAGTGTGCCTACTCTGTGCAACAGAGAGTTCTCAGCACTCCTGAAAAGAGAGTGAAATATGGGACAAGCGTTTACTCCCGCAAAGGGAGTCGCTGGCACTCTCTTGGGGCTGTGAGTGCACCCCGACAGCGGATGGGCGTCCCCCTCCCCCTATCTCTCCTCTCCTACGCTCACCCCCCTTTCTCTACTCTAGGAATTGTCTACTCTACGGAGCGGCGCCCTCGTCCCACAGCGCATGCGCGTCCTCTCCCCCCTCTCTCCTACGCGCGCCCCCCTTTCTCTACTCTAGGAATCCTCTACTCTACGGAGCGGCTCCCGCGTCCCACACCCCCACAGTGCATACGCGTCCCCTCTCTCTCTCCTCTCCTACGGTTCCCCCCCCGCTCTCTGCTCTAGGAATCCTCTACGGAGAGGCGCGCGACAGGTGGTGCGACAGCTGCATACTCCGCTGGGGGGCACCACGGTAGTTCCGCTATATAAAAATGACGGAGCGGCGACGTTTCTCTTGCTCAAGCTAACCATCTCCCCCTCTGCTTCGCATCCACACATGGTTCCCTTTAGCGGAGATGGGGAAGATTTTTTTTATATACTAACCCGTGCAACGAACTGGCGTAAATTAAAACGGATGCTGACTTTTTATACTGTGGGCAATTGTCTGAAAACTAAATGTGCGAGATATAACGTTTTTAGAATAACTTTATTCAGCTTAGAGATATTACAGATTACCCTAGTTCATTGCACAGCTCATTGTGCTCATTGAATTATTACTAAGCCACTTTTGATTTCCGCTGTCTGCTTTCTTAGTTATAAATATTGGCGTAACCCTCACTTTTCATCAAATTTCAGTGCGGTGGGCAACATGCCACACTGGAGAGCGTGGCATGTTGCCATACTGCACAGTGCGGCTGTGCAACATGCCACACTTCCTCAAAGAATAAGGAGCAATGGTACAAGAATCGCAAAAAACTTGGAAGATGCTTAAGCTTCGCGATCAAGAGCAGTACGCGATAGCTTAATCGGGCCCCATGCTCATCGCCTTTTCAAATGCTAGCCTCGCTTCGGTTCACGGTGCATGCCTCAACCGTGCCGTAAGGAAACGAACGCCTGTGCGCGCAACATTGGACGTTTCAAGCTATCTTAGAATGCCTACTGCAAGTACAGTTGTTCAGTGCCCACTACGCCATAATTTTTCCTTTTGCGAATCAGCGACGGGCCCACTACGCGTCAGTAAGGCAACGCTCGAACCTATGCAGCTGCTCACTTTGTTGATGCTTGTGCAGCTGATGATGATTAGATATGTCTGAGCGCTTTGTAATCAGGGGGGGGGAGGGGGGGCTTCAAAACACCGACTCGTTGCGCAATTCACATGCTTTGAAGCCTGGCGCAATTCTGCGCTTCTGACGCACAATATTACATGCGTTAAGGAGACTACCTACACCACATGGCATTCATATAGTGTCTTTTTCCAAAGCTGTTTCAAACAACCGTGTGGCTCTGTGGTAGAACACCTGCTAGCCACGCAGACGGCCCGGGTTCGATTCTCACTCAACGCAAGTTTTTTTTATTAACTTTGCATGCTTCTCGATTTCTCAGTCACGGACAAGATGATGACTTTTCGCTCACAACCAACGACGTCGACACCGACCTCGGAATTTCTGCTAAACGAGCTGTTTACAGTTCTCGCGTTAAATATTATGTGCTCCAAGATCAACTATGGGTCGTCCAGAAGGCCCGCAAGGTGGCGGAGAGCCTAGGTCTCTCTGCCCCAACGCGGAAGGTGCCCTCTCTACACCTAGCTTTTATCCGGATGTCCTTCAGGACCCCTTATTGGGAAAAAGATGTTTCATCACCACAACCATTTTTATACATATTTTTATGGTACAAATTATTTTTCCATCTTAAACGCCTTAAATAACTAAGTGTTACAAGTGAGAAATATAACGAACTTTCGTATTAAAACTAAAGTTCATCTCTCAAGGATGGCGACATAGCTTAAAAGAAATCGACAGGAATAGCGCGAAGAACTACGCTGGGTGTGTTTTACCTGGGCCCTACAGTAACCAGTGGTCTAACGTGACTGTGGAGTAATTCCTGATGTTTTGTCTTTACGCACTTATCTTCTGAAATAGTATGGCAGGCGTTTGGCTTGGCTGACGCCCCTATGAGATATTTTCTCTCCGTCTTTTTATAATAATTTGAGGGCTTTTACGTGCCTACAGCACGGTATGATTATGAGTCACGCTGTAGTGTAGAGCTCCGGAAATTTCGACAATGTGGCGTTCTTTAACGTGCATTGATATCGCGCAGTACACGGGCGTCTAGCATTTTGCCTTCATCTAAATCGGTCTAAACCACGACCTTCGGGTCAGTAGCCTAGCACCAAAACCACTGTTTCACCGCGACCGACCCCTTCCTTTCTGTCCCCAGTGACTAGTCGAACACTAATATTACACAAGCCAGGTTTACGCGATCGTGCCAGACGATCCTGTAGCGCAACCGTTTAATATTGATAATGTCCTCAGTTTGCAGACAGCCAAAGCTAATGCATTTAATTCTTTTTTATATATATAGAATGAATTTTTTATTTGATACCATAGCAACTGAAGGGACGAGAATTCGGTCATGAATATGCGTACTTATCCCAACTGCCCAATTCAAACAAAAACAATCACATCACCAGCTCTAAGAAGGTCTGCTCGTCGCAAATTTCATTGGCGCTCTTCACGCAATATAGCTAAATTTCCCACCGCCATCCAACCAACCTGAGCTTAACGCGCACGACGTCGCACGTTTTCTGACCGCGTACAACGCGGTCCACGCGCTAGTCCCTGCCACGGCACGATCACGCCACTCTCTCTACACAGTTCCGAATAGCGCGCGCAAAACGCTTCTCCTCTCACACGCTCGAATATTGCCTGCAGGACACAAGAAGCAAACGTTTCAACCAATGTACGACCCCGCGGACGAGCTGCTTGACACCGATATTTCGCCCATGGGCGTCACCACGTTAACGTTCAGGTTGCCACGCGAGCGACGTCTTTGGGGCGGCATGCCCATCATGCCGGGCTGCATGGGGTACATGCCACCAGCACCGGCCATAGGCGACATGTATCCTGGCCCCGCTGGGCTCATCATGCCTCCCATGCCTCCGTACATTCCCGGATAGCCACCGCACATCTGGGGCGAGGCTACGCGCGTGTTGACGGCGTAGTGGCCTTGGCGCATGGGCTGCTGGAAGATCGGGTTCGGCGAGTACGACATGCCCGGCTGTCCCCAGCCGATGGGACCTTCGTCCGTCTGGCTGGCCAGCATCGTCTTGCTGTAGTAGCCGGGACTGCGCCCGCCGCCACCGAAGTCGTCCTGCTGCCAGTTTTGCGGTGATCCGGACGCCATCATGCTCAGATCGGACTGCGCGCCCCGAAGATCGGCGCTACTCACGTCACTGTCCTTGCCCTCGAGCTCGCTCAATTTACTGTCTTTCATGTACCTGCGTGACAAAACGCATTACGTTCGGATAAAGCAACGAACACGCCAGTTACTACGCATTAACGCGGTGGCCATTAGAAGCTGTAGACCGGATTCCAAAAGGAGGCAAACGCGCGAGGAAGAGAGAAGGTTAGGTGGACAGCTGAGATAAAAACTTT
Organism: Rhipicephalus appendiculatus; assembly: GCA_030522465.1. NCBI lineage: Eukaryota > Metazoa > Arthropoda > Arachnida > Ixodida > Ixodidae > Rhipicephalus > Rhipicephalus appendiculatus. The sequence continues at coordinate 5,768 of JALIZH010022839.1, forward strand.
GCGGGTATAACATGGCCACAGCAAGCACAGGACCGGATTGATTGGCGCAACATGGGAGAGGCCTTTACCGTGCCATTGGCGCAGTCAGGCAGATTATGATGATGATGATGAACTCGGTGGCAATTTTCTTAGCAGTAAATGCGAGAGAAATACGTTAGCATTGCATTCACCATTAGCATCCCTAACGTAAAGACTATTTTACGGATGGGTTACGGTGCCGCCAAGTTGCGCTTTTTTTAATCTTGAATAACCACAAGAACAGTGCTATGGTTAACGCATGTAAATGAAAACGGCTGGGTTGATGCATTGGACTTTTCGTGACCTTACCAATTTACGTCACGAGATACAAAAATAAGAAAGCATTCGTTTAACTGCCCTATGTGGCGCTGCCCATATTTCTTACGCAAAATCCTTTATAAGTAGACATGGCACGACATACACATACGTCATCACAAAACACCATTACACATAGATTAACTACAGCGACAGCAAACACTGCAAGGTTGCCCTATAGAGTGATAGTGCGAGTGCCGCGCACGTATCAATCTGTGTAGTCATCATCTGAAGTGCGCCAGTTGCGTCTCCCTTCAAAAAGTACTCGCTATAGAATGCGGTTCGTTATATTTCTCGAACCATATGCCACAATATAATAAAGTTGTATCCATCCATATGCCACAATAATGAATTTAAGCAAGAGGCATGCACATGAATGATTCGGTATGAAAAAAAAAAAAAAAAAAAAAAAAAAAAAAAACGCTTTGTCACGTCAATGACGCCTCGAGTCTTTCAGCCGACGAAAAACACCTACCACTTGAACGTGCATGGGTATCTTGTGAAGATACACATACAGGCGCTCTCAGAATAATTCGGAACGCCGGACACGCAGCCGCTCGCCTGCGGAGCGTGCCCGCAGAAAAGTAGTACGATAGTCTGCGCGTGCGCGGTCTCCCTAGAAAGCAAGCTTTGCTCCCTAGTGCACGTAGATTTGCATTGCGTTGCTACAAAACGATAGCCTTGCTGCCCCTAAGCGCTTTGATAAGGGGGGCCTGGGTGGTTGGTGTCTGTGACAAGCTGTGTGTGCGCATGCATCGCGTTGGAGCATAAGCCTTCGTGCGTGCATGCTTGTTCGTGTGCTACGGTGTTTTCTTTTTCTTCTTTTGTTACGTTGGGCCGTATATATCATTTCATCAGAATATTTACGGGAGGTGACTGACTAGCGCTGGCAAAGGGCGGCGTTCTCGTCTTATGCAATCATGAGCACATCGGCGAAACACAGTTACATTTCGATTCTTTGTTTTCTAAGGAAAAATAAACCGAGCGTTCTTCCTACTATTATTATATATCTACTATGATGCTATTTATTTTGCATTTAGCTTAGACATACTATCGCTGACTAGCATTGTATACTACCTCTGAGCAAAAGACAATGAATGTCGGGCAACAAACGATGACAGGCGATCGAAATGTAAATATACTCGTTACCAAGCGCCCAGATTCTTATAATTGATTGGTGCACAAATATACGCAAACCGCGAAATGTGGCGCGCAGATAAAAAAACTCTGGAGTCGTGCGGAGCTTATTAGAGTACGCACAAAATCAGTCCCTCTGCACTGAATGTGCTTCGAAAAACATGGCGCCGTATTTCAATTTGTAAAATGTTTTATTAACGTTATCGCAGACACACCTGTAAGGGTAGTGGTCATGTAATAGTACAAATTGTCTTCGTATAACCAAGCTAGTAGAAACACGGATCGGGCGATAATTAAAGCAAGAACTAATACTCGCAAAACAGACTAACGCGGCTTAAAGAAGGCAGCGATGCTGTTGTAGCAATGCCGCCTTACTCGCACGTAGTCTCCCAGAATGGATGCAGATAATCGCGAGAACACGCCGCAAGGAATCGACAAATTTTCATATTTATTAGTTACGGAGCGCGGCATGCTACAGGGCCCCATCTGTCCGGTGGCCGTATAACGAACCGCTATTCCGTATTCCGTTTTGGCCGCCATTAGCGCTCCCTGATTGGTCGTTCAGCCCGTCAATCAAGTGACGTGTCGGAAGCCCAAAGTGTGGTGACGTCAAAATGACGAGTCTGCCCTCATTATGCAAAGATAAACGGAATCGGTTCCGCCCGAAGCGCGGAACAGCCAGCGAGTGGCCCCGTCGGCAGACGGAATAGGAAAAATGGCGGCGCCGGCGTATTTTCCAGAGGCTTTCACGTTCTTGGCGGCGATCGCTCGGCAGCACCGTGGGAGAAAAGAGCTCGACGACGCGTTTGGTTTGCCAGCTAGTGAAAGGGTTCGGCGTCACCTCGACTGTATCGCCCGGAGAAAGAAAGGTGCGGCGGTTGTGCGACGAAGTGGCCGAGGAAGACGCGCGACCGACGCCGCTGTCTGTGGAGCTTGTGGGTGTTGTGCGGCCGGTGCGGCCTTCCGTTTTTCGCGACTGGCAGCTTTCAAGCCTCTTCGGGAAGCGGGGAGACTGTTGTCACCATGCAACCCGCGGTGAGCAGACTGTGCGTGATGTTGTGGCGGAGGTAATCGTGCGTGGCGGGGTCCGCAAGTGGTTTCACTTCCCGTGGACGCCGGACGAGAAGGGCGCCTTCAAGAAAGTTTCCTCGGCTGCCGGCGTCATCGGATGCGTGGACGGCAGCGTTGCCGTAATCATAGCACCGAAGGGCGACCATCACAAAAGGCGTCTTATTGCTGCAAGAAGCATTACGCCGACATCGTCATGGTCGTAAGTATCGATCGATCTTCCTATCCTCTCGTGCACATGTCAGCGTAGCGAAATGTGTCTCATAGTTGTTCACGCTTTCGTCAGGTCTGCGACGTAGACATGGGAATCTTGTCGTGAACCACTGCGTCTGGGGTCAGCAGACGACGCCTGCGTCTGGCGGACAACGCGGCTGCGGGAGCTATTCGAAGGGGGGCACGGATTGCAGCGACCATATCTTTTAGATGAGCAGAATGAAAAAAGCTGCGATATTCACGGTTTGAGCCATCGGAATATGTGTTCGCGCTATTGTTGAAGCTCTGTTTCATTAGCTACGGGCACTTGGCAACTGACAGGATTTCGAACGCTGCATGTGTATTATATTGCAGCTATCGGTTATTTGCTCCGCAATATCGTCAAGTGACGCACATTGTCATGGCAGCCTCTTCGTAGTAGTCATGCTTCGCGTAATACGGCTAGGTCAGGCTGGTGGAGTGATGTGATGTTCAAGTACAGCATATTCTATCATTGCTATCTTTGTGTGGCTCGGCCTTGCGGATCCCTGACATTGAAGTATTACTTACAGCACACCGCTCATATTTTTGCAGGTGACAGAGGCTACGTACCAGTGCCATGGCTCCTGACTCCTCTCCAAGGGCGTCCTCTCTAAGACAATGTAAAAAGCAAGTGCTACGCCACACATGCTGTAATGCAGTCTGTAATGAAGCGTTGTATTGTGCTATTGAAGAGGGGCTATCTCTGCCTTCAGCAGTGCCATACCCACCATTTTGAATCGGAATGTACATCTCGCATTGCTGTGTGTGCAGTGTTGCACTTCGTTTCCATTGCAGAAGACGACAGAAGTGTTTATCATTTTAGGGATGATGATGACAGTGAGCACGGCAGTGTTGTCAATGATGACACCCAACCACTGCTTAGGCAAGGATGGTCGTCACACTCCACATGTATTCACAGACAAGCTCTCTGCAATGGTAGTCCACTATTTGGCTAACTGCACCACTGACAACAGCACTAGGCACGTGCCACTTCTATGAGAAACATGTGACTAAGTAACTACAATGTATAGCGTTCTTCGTGCCAAAACCGTGATGCGAATGTAAGCCACGCACAGTGGAGGACTCTTAATTTATCTTGACCACCTGCGGTTCTTTAACATTCATTTCAATGTGAATATAGCAGCGATTCTGATTTTGACCCTCATGGCAATGTGTTTGCTGTCATCAGGAATTGAACCCATGTGCTGAATGAAGCTTGGCAGTGCAACCTCTTACCTGCTAAGCTATCACGGCGACTTGCCTAACGACTAGAAGAAAATGTTGTGAAGTTCATTTTTTTGGTAGTAACAAATTGCTGCCGTGTTTATCATGCTCACATGCTGTACGACCAGGTCTTTCCCACAACTTGACTTCATGTGGACAGGCCATATTTATATGGCTATACATAGGAACCTTTCATTTAGCAACTGTCAATATAACGCACTGTACTCGGCAGCAGAGTGCTGCAGCCTGTTCACTGGAAAGCAAGGGTTTGGTATTGTTTTTGTTTCTGCTAATCATTCTCTAATCACAAACACACAGACCGTTATCTGCTCTATGTCTGGGAGTGCACACCAAGCCTTTGTCTCCTTGCCTCCTATTAAAAACGCGAGAGACTGACGCAGACACAGCGGGCCCATTCAAACTTCATCATCTCCTCCTTTTCTCGACGAGCCCCCACGCTTTATTAAAGCACTTCTTTTTCTACCCCCTCCAGTATTACAACACACAGCTTGCCTTTTGCTCCATGCACACCTCGTGGGCATTGTGCTCTTTTGTTGCACATCCACCATACTGTTCCTTTTGAAAGGGCCAACCGATGCTGAAACAGATCGTCTGGCATTTCAAGTACATTTTGCTCATTCAGAAGTGTGCTCATTTGTGTATGCTAAAGTAATGTGAAAGAATAAGTATGCAGTCTCTTCAAGTCAGATCTTTGTAAAAAAATTTTTTTTATTAATGTTCATGCCACTGCAAACATGGAATATACTTTCTGTAAATAAATGTACATTGTGAAACTGTCATGTTTTAAAAGCATTACTGACATTTATTACATTGCACAAGCAACATCATGCTGAAGGAAACACAGTGCGACATCATATGGCATGGGTAATTAATGAATACTAGAATGCAAATATAGGTGACATCAGGCTGACGAGCACACGTAAAAGTAATCTGTGAAGACATCCTCACACGACTGCTAAAAAGTGGAGTATTGATTTAAAAAGAATTATGCATTACACTTGTCGCGTTGGAAAGATGACCTGCTAGTAAAGAAACAAAAAAAAGAGAAAAATGAAGACAAGTTAAAAGGAAAGAAAAAGTGGTGGTGCTCGTGGCCGTCGAGGTGGCTGCAGCGGCAGTGAAGGCTGGGAAGCTCCAGGCACAACGGCAGCCAGGAGATGCTCAAGCGTGCCTCCAATGCATTCGGTAGCCGAACACAAGCCCTCGACTTCATCGACAAGCTCCCGACGGTGCTGCTAGACAGAATCACGTAATGTATTGACCCTGTAAAGCAAGAGCATGTACAGGAACACAACTGATGATCCACCTGTTTGAGTCAGGCAGGCAGCAATAACTTATAATCAATTTGGACGAAAAAGTTGATTAATAAGAAGAAAATAGGCAACCTTTTTTTTGTTTGTACATTTATAACACAGCCAAACCACAAGAAGTCAAACAGATTTGAAGCGTTGGTTTCACTTGTTTTTGCGGCACGAACTTGTGACACGGCTTCCAAACCTTGGCACAAGCACTTGTTAACCCCGAGGTCTGCTGCAAGCGATGGGCTCGCCACCGACGCGCGTAGCGACCTTGCGGCAGTGGTAGGCAAGCCGGCGCTTGACCGTTTTTACGGCCGGATACAGTGCATCGGGCACAATGGCAACTGTACACAGTGCTTCTCTGTCCACAGCACTCTTAACTTGGCTAAGAACTCTCAGTTCCACTCGATACGCACCAAAAACAGGCCCGCCCCTGCTGGGGACACCCTAACAGGTGGCTTCATAAATTTTTTACCCTTTTCTTTTCGAGTTCTCGCTGCGATGCGGTAAACCAATGCAGCATATATCGGCTACAAGAATTATGCGTATCAAATTTATTCGTTAAATAATCGCAAATAAAACACCGTGGCGTGCATGTTAACAAAAATTTTTTCCGCGACAAGTTTCTTCTGCGCAAGTTCGATTAAGCTGAAATGTGCGTAAAATACAGTGGATAAATGAATGCGCACTTCCATGTATGCATCGTGCGCTGTAACGACGCTCGCTCAGGCACGATCGTTCTCGAAATTAAAAGGTGTTGCTTACCTGTTATTAGACGAAAGAAGTGCAGACTTCTCCTGTTCACACATTCTTGTTTTCGTTTTCTTTTTTTGCGTCAACTGTAAGAACAAGAGCAAAGTAAACATAACGCGATAACGGCATGGTTGGCATTGTTTACTCACCTTGCGGCTAGAATTTCATGTTTTCCTCGTTGTTCGCAGCTTCCGATATTTCTCTGCGACGAAAATACTCTCCGGTAGTCGCGATCACATTCTTCTCGCAGCATAAAGCAGAGACGATCAGCTGTTCTTTTTTTTTCCCACAGCGGCCATCTTAAGTGACTTGGATTGGATGCATGAGCGACTCATATGTGGCTACGACTCTCAAAATACGTGTGTTTTGCGTTTGCATTGCAATACGCTTCATTCACGGTAGCACTAGAAGCTTATAAAACAAATTTATTCTCATTTGCGTAGGATTGTTTCTTTGTCACACGCTCCCGGACAAAATAAATCGAATATACGGCCCCTTTGCGGCCCTCGGCCAGAAAGTCGCTAAAGCCCCTAAATTTTCCCCCCTGAAAATACCTTGAAAATACTAGGGATTTCCCCAGAATTTCTACGTAAAAAACGCCAACTGCCGCACTTGTATTGCTCCACAAGCTATGGGCGGCTACGAGCGCTTTTCATTGGCCAAATTCGAAAAACGTCGCGGCTTCCGGCATGGGTGGTGCCTGAAACGTGACGTAACAGGGAAAACGGAATACGGAATACGGAATAGAAGTACGTTATACGGCCAACCGGCCCTCGTTGTCGTATCGCTGAAGAGCACCTAGCGCTACCCTTTTGGAGCAAGACAACGCCAATCTAGATGCACTAGGGAGATAAACTTGCTCGCTAGGTAGACCGCGCATGCGCAGACCTTGCCTGTGTTTATCCGCCGGCGCGCTCCGCCAGGGATCGGCTGCGTGTTCGGCGTTCCGAATTATTCTGAGAGCGCCTGTACATACACACATAGGCTTCCGAACCTCGGCCAGGGGGCGCTGCGGCGCACGCGTTTCGCCGCCTTTCTTGCAAAAACCGGTCGCTCGTCCCCCCGCTCCCGGCTCTCGACTGCGCTTTGTCTGCACGTTTACGCGGCCTGCACGCGCTTTCGTCGGCTCGCCTTGCACGTGCAGCCTCACGTGTCGCTTGCTCCGAAGGTTTAGAAAGATGTCAGAGATGGAAAAAAAGGATTTTTACGGTGTGAATCTCACCAGAGGGGAGCGGTTGATCGACAACTTTTGCGAAACCTAGCAGGCCGTCAAGGGCGATGCTGCTTAGCGAGCGCTACGAGCGTGTCGTTGGTGAAGGGCCACATTTTTATGACATAATTAGTGAGGTGACTGCGCGAATGGGCCTTTTTCAGGTCCGAACAGCGCCTCCAGTGGAGATCGCCGAAATCGAAACTGGGGGTCAGTGGCCTCCGAAGTTGTCTCGGAGGCCTGGTATTTTTCGGGATATTTTGCAAATGTCGCCACCCAGTGACCCCCCAAAAAACATGGCGCGCGTGACGTCACCGCCGCTGCGCATGCGCAGACTAGTCTCCTGAAAAAGGCCCATTCTCTATTTATGTTGCCGGTAAAACGCACAATCATTGTGGCAATCGTGTCTGCTGTCACCAGACAACCACCATACTTTCGCGTGCGTTTGTGCAGCGCTCGGCTTTCGATTGCTTGGATGCCAAGTTTGTCGCGCGGCTTCAAATTTATTATGGGCTCAGTGTGAAGACCATAAATTTAAGTCTGCCCTGTTGAGTCGCTGGCAGCAATGCGCACTGTTCATTTTCCAATTTTGCAGAGGGTTGCATCGGGTGATAACAACGTCGTATCGTAAGTTTAATGCCACTTGGGATTTTTTTTACAGCTCCCTTTGACAGCATAATGATGCGCGCAAAAAAAAAAAAAAAATCTGTTATGCGTACTTCGACCATGCATGTTTCCTGCAGCGGCGTGTTTCATTTCGGATAATATCCACGCCTGATCACGCATCATGTTCGCTGATTCGAATGTCGTTTCGGTTGTTTTGACAGCTCATTTGGTCATCGTCATTCTATACAATATCCACTGGGATCACGCATGTTCATGGTTACGCCGAGATTTGCCCCTGATAACCGCGTGTGATTTCGCGAAACCATCGAACATTTTATTGCAGCCTTTTTTTTTTTTTAAGCATAATATTTTACGTGCCGAAACCACGATATCATTATGAGGCACACCGTGGTGGGAGACTTCGGATTAATTTTGACCACTTGGGGTTTTTTTAACGTGCACCTAAATCTAAGTAAGGCGGTGTTACTGCATCTCGCTCCCATTGAAACGCAGCTGCCGTATGCGGGAATCGATCCCACGAACTCGATCCTAGCAGCGCAATATCTCAGCCTGCTAAGTAATCACCGTGTGTTGCATGCAAGGCCAATATAAATGCTCTGTGCGAGCACACAGCTTAAATCTCTTTACATTGAGCGGCGACGGGAAATGTACCGCCGTCAGCTGAATAAAACACTTGTAGTGCTCACGGGACGGTATTTAAACTGTGGTGTATTAAGCTTACATACTCCGCTGCTCTCACATTACAAATGGTTGACTCGGAAAGCAAGCTCACAATCTCGAAATACACAGCGGTTGTCTATTTGTTGTAGCTTCGGTTCACAAAAGTACTTGCCTTTCAAATAAACCCGGCCATCGCGTTTCTCCCCATTAATAGTTAGCAATACTGTGTACGACAAAAAAATTCTTCAAAGTAACAAGACCGTAAAAGCATCGCTTAATGCGCCGAACTGCCATAATCCACTCCTGCACGCCTTTGCTTTCCTCGCAATATTTGCATTGGAAACAGCGGAACTTGACGCGCCGTTTTCGGCTCACAATGCGGCAGGAGTGCGTGCCTGCTTCCAGGATGACGAAGGAGCGGCGCCCATAGCGTGAAAAATGCTAGATAAAAGCCCCAAAGAACACGTTTCCGCGCGCGCAATGGGAAAAGCAAGCAAGCGCGACCCGTCCGAGCGACCGGAGGTTTCCCCTCTCTTCGCTAGGGCAGCGGACGGCGCTGCGCAAACTTGAGGTTGGGTTCCCTATAGGCGTGCGCATGGTTCCCCTTCAGGGGGGGGGGGGGGGCGAGGGTTCGTCACGGCGCCCCTCCCCCTCCCTATTATGCCAATGTAAGGGGCTGACTTTGTCCCCCCCCCCCGAGTCGCAGCGCCCCCTCCTCCCTATTATGTCAATGGATGCGGCTGACTTTGCGCACCCCCCCCCCACCTCTTAGGTGACAAAGGGGGGGGGGGCGCCCCCTCTACCCCCTCTTCCGTGCACACGCCTATGCATACACATTATGTGTATCTCGTGAAGACAAAAAATTTGTATAGAGTTCGTATGTAGTAGCGTGTAAGCAAATAACAGCTTCAAAATGTCTTAAAGAGCATATTTGATGAAATTCTTTATGCTTTTTATATAAATGACAGCTGATAAACACTTAATCCTGGGCGAATAATGTTGAAATTTGTGTCGCCATGGCGAGCTGTTGTGGTAACACCAGAAATCTATCTTCCCTAATCTCGTTGCTGTGCCATTACTGGCCGCAATTTATGAACCAAAGCAAAACTTCACGTCTCTGTTGTATTAACTGAGAAATAATCATGTGTGTGAGTGACAATTAAAGATGAGTATTATGTAGAAAGGTACAGTCTTAACTGTCTCTCGTGATGAGTGCTCTTCAACAGATGTGTGCAGGAAATTGATACGGGGTACATCCAGGAGTAGGAGGAAAGAGCAGACAAGTGAGAAATGAAGACGAAAATAAAATGAGTTCCACCCATCTCTGATACATATTGTTGCGGTGTGTCATGGACATGATCAAGCGTGGTGCTCTCCGAAGATGAAGAAGACGACTGGGTGTGAGGCGCTTGCGCGAGGGGCTGCTCAGCCATCTTGCTTGGCTGCCGATTCACTGTTGTCGGTCATTAAACCATCATCTCGCCTCCGTTACATTTGGTGGAGGTGCTGGGTACGACACGCCTCGAAACGGATCTTCGCAGCGGCCGTCGCTTGAAGGGTCTGTCTACAACAATGGCGGAAGCTACTGCGTCTCCATCTGCGCCTGGTCTCTCTCCGGATGAAGAAGATGCGGCAACTGCATCTGCACCTGCGGCGACTGCATCTGCTCCTGCGACAACAACGGTCGTGCTCGAACACCCACGGGATCCTGGCACGTTTAGCGGTTCCGGCGATTCCAGTGAAGTGGACGTTGAGGATTGGCTGAGCAGCCCCTCGCGCAAGCGCCTCACACCCAGTCGTCTTCTTCATCTTCGGAGAGCACGCATGACCATCTCATACGGTGGCATCGACTTACATGGAAGCATGTACGTTTTCTAAACGAAGAACCGAATGAGGTCATATATAGATAGGATTCGGGATACGGACACGCGGGACATACGGCCAGGACATTTCAATGGGGTTTAACGAGCGCGGCAGTATAGACAAACTAACTTGAGCTTTCGCTTGATCCTCTCCTTGCGCATCCAGGGGTGCCTCATGGCGCGGGGCACCGAGCAGCGGTACAGCACGTACGGCTCGAGCAGGTGCCTGATGAGGTTGCGGCACATCTTGGTGAGGCCGTACGAGGCCGGGAAGCTGATCTGACGGCTCATCTGAGCGCGCACCTGCTGGAACGGGTTGGTGTCGTCGAAGGGCAGCTGGCCGCACACCATGATGTACAGGATGACCCCGAGGCTCCACGAGTCGTAGCGCTTGGGCCGGTACGGTATGTTCTGGATCACCTCGGGCGCAGCGTACGCCGCGCTGCCGCAGAACGTCCGACTCAGAACCTTGCGATTGTTCTTGTTGTCTGTGTAGCCGGTGGTGGTGGTGGTCGTGATTGCAACCCAAAATACGGGAACAAGAATAAACTCAGCGTACACATATACAAAATAAAGTGCATTATCTATCCCACAGATATTACAGTATACAGACAGACGAATAAGGTAGCCGTTGTCAATGTGTCACGCACTGTGGAGGTTCGTAGTCCCAAAATCCCCTTGAACTAGCGCAGAGGTAATGCGATCAGCTAATCTATAAGAGCTAACTTAAGAAATGTAAATCCGAAAAATGGCGGGAAGGGCAAGATGGAAGCTTGCGATGAAAAAATTCGTAAACAGGGCTTATATGCTCGAGCCGACGTTTCGACAAGTAGACTTGTTTCTTCAAGGCTAGAACTGATTTCCTTGAGAATCATTAAGAAATTTAAAGTGACACTAAATAGCAAAACGGTTTTTTGCGTATTAGTGAAGTACAATTCCACAATCCCGAAAACGCCACTCTTACCGCGAGAGGACTCTTGGTAACCGAGAAAACGCGCGAAGAGAAAATGCTGGTGGAGACGCCACCTTGAGATTACCGCACCAACCACCGTGACGTCATACACTTTGACGGCATCTACTAGGTCCTACGTAGTTCCTATTCGGTAGAAGTGAAGTACATTGTAATCTGCAGGGGGTCATAGACCCAGCATACGAAGTTTCAGAAAATTTCATCGAGACAATGTCGCGAAATTACGAAAAATACATTCTGAAATCAGTGACGTCACGTGCGGAGATTTCGGCGCAAAATTTAAAATGAGACTTCAACTTCGATTTTCTCCTTAAATAATGAACTTATGATGGTGACGCTTACGACATTAGAGTTCACAAAGTAGAGTTTATCCATCTAAACCAAGTCATTGTTTCACTTTAGTGTCCCTTTAAGAATCATTGCAACTTAGAAATGTAAGAATCATGTCCGCCTCGGTGGATCAGTGGCTAGGGTGCTCGGCTGCTGACCCGAAGGTCGCGGGTTCGATCCCGGCCGTGGCGGTCGCATTTCGATGGAGGCGAAATGGTAGAGGCCCGTGTACTGTACGATGTCAGTGCACGTTAAAGAACACCAGATGGTCAAAATTTCCGGAGCCTTCCACTACGGCGTCTCTCATAATCATATGGTGGTTTTGGGGCGTAAAACCCCACATAATATTAAATGTAAGAATCATTGCGTACAGTATCCATTCCGTTCAGACTTTGAAATAATTTTATGCCAATGTCAGACTGAGTCGTATAGTTCTGTGTTCTGCTTGTACTACGACAGTAGACTTCGGCCTGTATACCATATGAAAGATCTACAATAGCCGAGCGGATACCATTTCAACTCCTCTAGCCTTCTGACGGCTTCGTAAAAACCAAACCAAGAGCCTCAAAAGCTGGGACTAATTCTCTACAGGTGAGAATTTATAGAAAGCTGTAATAATAAATAGGGTTTTCTTGTCTCTGCTTTTATCGACACATCATTCAAGGTCTAGTGATTTGCCAATATGAGCAGCTTAATAATTATTGTGACACTTGTGCGGCAGTGTTTGTCGATATATTATTAGGGCCGTCTATCGACAAAAAGTGCCTCTATCGCTTACTGTACAATGTGAGCAGCCCTTTAGAAAATCGTGAACAGTGCAGTACGGCTGAATTGCGATTAATCTAAGGTGTTTAAAGGCCCCAACAAGCTCTTTATAATAAACTAAATACTAAAACGCCGTGAGCACCCAAGAAACCCACTCTGGAAAATGAGGCATAAGCATGTTAACATTCTACGTCGTACCTTTCTTGCATTGCGTGAACAGAGGTTTCGCAGAAAACTGTAAAACATATTTTGGTATCTTTGCCAGAATATTGGTATAGCCCAGCGTATATTACATGTATTGTTAAGATGTTTATTGGTAGAAGATGCAGGTGAACGGGGAGCGGTCAGCAGCGTTCGATCAAGCGCAGCAACCACGAGCTCGGGCCGATGGCGATGCCGCTGAAGCGCAGCGCAATGCCGCTGAGGCCACTCTTTTTCACTACAATCGCCCTCCGCAGAAAAAGGCGCCATCCTGGCGGGTTAGGGTGAAGAAACAACTACTGGGTCGTAGTAGGGCTTGAGGCGAGAGACGTGCACAAGTTCGCGGCCGCGATAGCGTAGATCTGTCGATGGCGTGATGGGCTCCACGATGTAGTTGACGGAGGACGTTTGCTCTACAACGCGGTATGGTCCGAGGTATTTAGCGACAAGTTTTGCGGAGCGGCCAGGGGCGGTAGCGGGTACCCGAAGCCATACCAAAGAGCCAAGGGGAAAAGTTGGAGCCGAACGGTCACCAGGTTGACGGGATTGCTGCTGCCACTGGTCCTCGGTTGAAAAGGAGCGGGCAAGCTGGCGGCATTCTTCAGCATGTCGGGTAGCTTCGGACAGGGGGGTACTTTCGGACTCATCAGGTTTATATGGAAGAATGGTGTCCACTGTATTTGAAGGTTCTCGTCCATATAGAAGAAAGTACGGCGAAAACCCAGTAGTAGTTTGTACCGCAGTATTATACGCGTAGGTGACGAAAGGGAGAACTTGGTCCCAATTTGAATGATCAGAGGCGACGTACATTGATAGCATATCGCCAAGAGTACGGTTGAAGCGCTCTGTCATGCCGTTCGTTTGCGGATGGTACGCTGTACTTGTGCGGTGCACGATTCGGCATTCGTCAAGTAATGCCTTCAAAGCGTCAGAAAGGAAGGCACGACCTCTATCGCTTAGGAGCTCGCGAGGGGCACCATGACGCAGAACGAAATGTCGCAACAGAAAGGTTCCAACGTCACGGGCTGTGGCAGTCGGCAGTGCGGCTGTTTCGGCATAGCGTGTCAGGTGGTCTATTGCAACGATAATCCAGCGGTTACCCGCTAGAGTTGATGGTAGCGGTCCGTAGATGTCAATGCCAACGCGATCAAAGGGTCGACTAGGACAGGGGAAGAGGTTGTGACGGGTAGACTTGCCCGGGAGGTAACTTTCGTTGTTGGCACTTAGCACACGAGCGAATGAACTTCCGCACGTAGTTATACATGCCACGCCAATAAAAGCGGAGTCGAAGCCTAGCGTATGTTTTGAAGAGGCCTGCATGCGCGCACTGTGGGTCAGCGTGGAACGCGTCGCATATAACAGCACGGAGATGGCGGGGTATCACAAGGAGCCACTTGCGACCGTCGGAAAGGTAGTTCCGTCGATAAAGAAGGCCATCCCGAACGCAAAAGTTGGTGGCTTGGCGGCGAAGAGCACGAGACGGTGAAGAAGTGAGGGGGATCAGAAAGGATGCCGATGAGGGCACTGATCCAGGGATCCTTCCGTTGCTCCACCGTCATGTTGCGTAGGGCGGGTGATGCAAGTGCAGGCTCGAGGGAACAGAGGCAAGCACCGTCATCCGATAGCGGTGAGCGAGAAAGGGCGTCAGCGTCCGTGTGCTTGCGACCGGATCTGTAAATAACGCGGATGTCGTACTCCTGAAGTTTGAGCGCCCAGCGAGCAAGTCGTCCAGAAGGGTCCTTAGAGTGGATAGCCAACAAAGGGCGTGGTGGTCAGTGACGACGTCAAATGCATGGCCATACAGGTAAGGGCGAAATTTGCCGAGGGGCCCAAATAATGGCTAAACACTCTTTCTCGGTCACGGAGTAGTTAGCCTCAGCTTTCGTCAGAGTTCGGCTGGCGTAGGCGACGACATATTCATCAAACCCTGCTTTTCGTTGCGCGAGCACAGCGCCAAGTCCGACACCACTGGCATCGAGTGTGAACCTCCGTGGGAGCGGCAGGATCGAAGTGGCGGAGGATGGGCGGCGAAGTTAGCAGGCGGCGTAATTTGGTGAAGGCGTCGTCGCAGGCTGGTGACCAAGCGGAAAGGTCCTTGTCGCCGCTAAGAAGGTCCGTCAGGGGCGCACATATCGAGGCGAAATTTCGAATAAAACGTCGGAAGTATGACGACAAGCCGACAAAACTTCGAAGCTCCTTTAAGTTCTTTGGCTTCGGAAAATCGGCGACTGCTCGAAGCTTGGCTGGGTCTGGAAGTATGCCGTCCCGCGATACGACGTGGCCAAGAATGGTGAGCTGTCGGGCACCAAAACGACACTTCTTTAGGTTGAGTTGAAGGCCGGCGTCAGTGAGGCATGTGAGGACGCGCTCGAGACGACTTAAATGGGTGTCAAAATCGGCGGAAAAGACAACTACGTCGTCGAGGTAGCATAAACATGTGTTCCACTTGAGGCCTCGGTAAAATAGTGTCCATCATTCTCTCGAAAGTGGCTGGAGCATTACAGGAGGCCGAAAGGCATGACGGTAAATTCGTATAATCCGTCGGGTGTGACAAATGCTGTTTTAGGTCGGTCAGATGCTTCCATAGGAACTTGCCAGTACCCTGAACGTAAATCCAGCGAAGAGAAGTATTCCGCTCCCTGCAAACAATCGAGGGCGTCGTCGATTCGCGGTAACGGGTAAACGTCCTTCCGGGTGATCTTGTTTTAAACGTCGGTAGTCGACACAGAACCGAATGGAGCCGTCCTTCTTCTTAACAAGAACAACCGGTGACGCCCAGGGACTGTTGGAAGGCTGCACAATACCCCGCTGGAGCATGTCAGCAACCTGGTCGTCAATAACACGGCGCTCCGACGCCGAGACTCGATAGGGACGTTGCCGTAGAGGCGCGTGGCTTCCTGTGTCAATCTTGTGTGAGATGGTCGATGTGCGGCCGAGACAAGAAGCGTGGCTGTCAAAAGAAGTGCGGAACTTTTGCAGTAGGTTGATCAACTGGCTTCGCTCTGAAGAAGACGTAGCAGCATCGATGGAACGGTGGAAAGCGTCAAGCAGGGGCTGATCAACAGCAGGGTCAGAAGTGAGTGCGCTGAGGCCCGTAGAAAAAGAAGTAGCCGGAGAGTCAAAAATGTGACAGGCGTCGATCAGCTGTACGCGACCGAGGCATTCACCATGGAATAAAGGTAAAGGCCATTCCAGCGTGTTGTGGACGAGCGTCTTCGTGACGCCACGGCGGAGAGTAAGGAGAGCAAGGGGCAGTGGCGAACATTTGCGGCGAATGAACAGGTCAGAGGGCGTCAGGAGAACATCGCCATCTGAAATAGCGGCACACGACACAGGCACAAGCATGGAAAGAGTGAGGAGGAACGGTTGTGTCGTCGGATACGGACAGTTTATAACACGGGAGGGGTTTCGACAGCGTCAACGTCTGGAAGTGCGGAAAGCTCAAGTTGGGCGCGACAGCAGTCGATGACGGCGTTATTATTCGCGAGGAAGTCCCAGCCTAGTATTACGTCATGGGAACACGAGGGCAGCACGACAAATTCGACGATATACACGAGTCCTTGGATGACCACTCGTGTAGTACAGGCCGCGAGAGGTGTTACGTTGTGTGAGTTCGCTGTTCGAAGAGAGAGACCGGATAATGGCGTCAGAACTTTTCGGAGTTTGCGGCACAGCTGGGCGGAAATTACAGATACAGCGGCACCGGTGTCGACAAGTGCCATGACGACGATACCGTCGACCGACACTTCAATGACGTTGGCTGGAGAGGGGCGAGGACTTGTGAATGGCGACGTGGACGCAGTTCGTGCCTCGGGAACTGCGGCCATCAGTTTTCCTGCTCGGTGGGTCCGGTACGGCGACGCATAGGGGAAGGCGAGCGGAGACGTGGAGATTGTGAGCGGCGGCTTGGTGGGAAGGAGCGATCAGGGTGAAAGGAAGAGGAAGGATGGCTGGACGGCGCAGAGGAAACCTGAGGAGTGAAAGATGGCATTCGTCGAAAGTTGGTAGAAGAAGCTGGGCGACGCCGGCAATAACGCGCCACGTGGCCAACACCGCCGCAAGCAAAACATATCGGACGGTCATCGTAGGTCCGCCATTGGTCGGCGTACACGCCGGGAATTGCGGCTGGGGGGCAGGAAAATGCGGCTGGAGTGGCATCGGCATAGGCGGCGGCGAAAAGGTCGGTGGTGAATACAAAGGCGCTGGCTGGAGTGCATGCTGTCGAGGGCGGGCAACGGCCTCTGCGTACGAGAGAGGTGCGGTGACTGGCGGCGGTTCACGGGCGGGAGGAATGGCTTGCGCGACCTGGTCTTGGATGAAGTCGCGGAGTGTTGGTGCCGAACTGCGTGGTTGGTCTGGGACGCAGGACATCAAAGAGAGCTGACGAGCGACCTCGGCGCGGATGAACTCTTGAATCTTCGAGAGCAGAGGAGCGTGGTCGTCCCCTATGCCAAGACTGGAGAGCGAGTCGTCCGGCGCCGAGGGACGTCGGGTGTGCAGACGTTGCCTGCGCAACTCGTCGTAGCTCTGGCATAGTTCTGTGAGTTCGACGACAGAGCGAGGGCTCTTAGATAGCAACATTTGGAAAGCGTCGTCCTCAATGCCCTTCATGATATGCTTTATCTTTTCCTCTTCTGTCATTGACGCGTTCACCCGCTTACAAAGGTCAAGGATGTCCTCAATGTAACTGGTGAAATTCTCACCAAGCTGTTGGGCTCGAGTACGCCAAGCGTTGTTCGGCGCGGCGTTTGCGTACCTCGGGCCGTCCGAAAAACTTGGGTGAGGCTTCTTTTGAAGACGGACCACGTAGGGAGGTCAGCTTCGTGGTTTATGAACCACAGCTTGGCTACGTCTGACAGGTAGAATGAGACGTAGCCCAACTTGTCGTCGTCGTCCCATTTGTTATGGACACTCACTCGCTCATACGTGGAGAGCCAATCGTCAACGTCCTTGTCGTCAGTGCCCTACTACTATTGTACATTCATATTCTTTTATGCTATTGTCGTGACCACCTAAATTGTGGTAAATCTTACTTTTTACGCACAATTGGCATTTCAGAGCAGCACGTACTTTCCTGCGTCTAGATGAAATTACACCACCTGCTAAGCATAAACGTTTTTCGATTCGAAAGTCGTGTACCCGGTCGCACAGATCCCAAGCATGCGCAGACACGTAAAGTGAGGCCTTGCCTCTAGTAGTGACTCTGTGTATATGGCGCATGCCGTGAAGTGAAATGTACTAGGTCAAATTCCTGGACCCGTTGGAGGTCGGAAGACACGAGCGAGCAATACTGAACTTAGGTTTACAATTCGTTTAAGTGACCCAAGTATCCAAATGTACAATCCACAGTACTCCATAATAAGTGTGTCAGGCGGCTATGTCGAATTCCTCCATTACAATAAAAGAGAGTTGAGCTAGTTGGTAGGTATCCATGTTAAAAAAAGACGGGGCGTGCAAACACGTACACAAGAGAGAAGTCAATACACCACAAACGTCGGCGTTTGTGGTGTCCTGACTTCTCTCCTGGGTCCGTGTTTGCATGTTCCTCCATTAACTGTTATATTTGTATAATATTTGGAAAGGTAGATGGACTAAGTAAAGTTTCATCGACTCCGCAGCTTGATTCCCGTCCCAATGTGGCACGCTTTCTATCCACCATGCAGACACTGAGTACGACAAGCCTACGCTTGGCGTACTCGGTGCACCACTCACTGCAGAGAACACGCGCTGGCGAAGAGGAATCGAAAAGCACACATGCTCACGTGTGTATCGTGCAGAACGAAAAGTCTGCCAGCTTGACTTGTCGCTTAGGGCTGAGCAGGACGTTCTCGCACTTGAGGTCCCGGTGCACGATGTTCTGCTTGTGCAGGTAGGCGACCGCGTCG
>JALIZH010022841.1:0-24926 GCA_030522465.1 Rhipicephalus appendiculatus
AGAGTTGGACATGATCGCACCTAGAACACTGCACGGGCCGGCTTTTTCCAGCCCGGGCCCGGCCCGGCCCGAAAGCGCCATGCTCAGGCCCGCCCGAGCCCGGCCCGGTGTTTTTAAATACGGCCCGTACCCGGCCCGGGCCCGAAAGGTTTGGGCCCGGCCCGACCCGGCCCGGCCCGGCCCATTTCAAAAAATTATTTTTTGAGCATAAACGAGGCTCTGTCCAATCTTCGCTTATAGTGAAGATACCAGCCACGCACAAGATAGTTCCTGGACAGTGTTGTGAGAACTTATGACAATGTCACGATTTTCACTGGTACTGTGTTTAGCATCGGTTAATTACGCCCGTAACACTTTTGCGAAAGAATGGCAGGGGGGATATATGAGGAGGCACAGCTGGCTGTCCATGCACGCAGCGCTAACCATGCAATGTTATTGCATTTCAAAGAACGACTACAACATACAGCGCCCACATAAAGTGGAAAAACAGCGGACATTTATAGTCGAGCTTACATTAATTGCTGACAAGCTGGGACTATTGAGTAAATAGAGCAGAACATATCCTGCAAACTTGGTTTATTGCGCAATGGAACGAGAGAGAGAAAAAAAACGTGCTCTAACTACTCTTAGGTTCGCCAGGCTGGGTCGCTTGTTCCGACTAAAGGAGGAAGAAAGTACACCTTTCTTGCATAACTTGTCACTCTCCTTAAACTCGCCGTGTCCGAAAACAAATCGTGACGCAGGGGGAGTCCAATAGTAGGTCATATTACGGTTACCTAAAAATCTGTAGCAGGGCCAATTGAATATTTTTCTTAATTTCCTTACATAAAATTAAAACGAATAAATCCATCAGTCAATGAAACGAACTTTTATTTCTCTTAAATATATATAAGAGGATGGTGGAGAAAGAGCCGCATAAACTATAGCTTAACAAACCTGAAACATGCAGCTCGCGAGCAAGTCGCACTTACGAGAACACATACGAATGCCTAGGTGCGTGTGCGTGTAGGCGCGGGATGCCTTCTAGCGCGGCCTTAGTAGAATATTCTTGATCTTTAACGAAGATACCCCGATTCCCCCCCTCAGACACCCGTAGGGTCCCGTACTTTGACTAACTCGATATAACGAAACAAATTTCGAGATCCGTCCCGATTTAACAAACCTTTTTTTTTTTTCGGAAAATGAGATAGAGAATTGATCATTCTCTGTCTATTTTTAGATAACGCCCCAAAAGTTATTGATTGCGAGCAAACGGCAACATCGCGGAACACCTTTGTCCAATTTAAACTGCATGCGTGGCCATTGCTAACAAAACGCAAGCAAGCCAAGATCACCGACTTCTTTGCTGGGAAATAAATATGTTGTCACCTGTGGCCCTTATTGTTGAGGTAACAGAGATAGAAGCAACTTTATTGAGAGAAGCAACTTTATTTTAAGCTAACAATTTTTGTTGCTCCATACACCCTGGAGGTGGCGGTCGTTTCCTAAGGCCGCTATTTCATTTTTCGCGCCTTTACGCTACGCAAATATGATGCCATGGTAGCTTTCCGGATGCCGCTACACCATATAATCGATTGTACCGAATTAAGTAACCGCGAAATGCCGTCTTCGGTTTAACGAAGTTTTCGATTTAACGAAATAAATCGCGGCTCCCCTCAAATTCGTTAAATCGAGTTTTAACTGTATTTGTGTGTTGCAACAGAAAAGTCACTACAAAGCGCAAGATTAATACGAAAGCGCGCGTGGTAACGTACGGCACCTTAGCACTGCGTCTTACAAAAGAGGCGCTCGGTACAGAGTCAATTCCAGTTATGTCATCGACTGATGAAGTAGCCCTAGCAACTCATGAGGCTATGAAATCAAGCCCAGTTGAAGAGCTGGTGGTGCCGATGAACAGTGTAATCGACGTCAATAACGCTCGGTGACGCTGAGGTTTTCTTAATGCAACGAGCAGTTCATTTACATATTTGCAGAACTACACTCGGCACCGTGACTCTGGTTATCCACTTGGCCCCTTTTCAAATGTCGAGCCAGAGAGAGAGTGAGTTGATATTTCTGCAGGAATCACGTGACTCTCGTGAAGCGTGCGTGATTGGCTTCCGTGATGAAGACGCTGCCGTGTGCGCCGTACAGTCGTCAGCAAGCTTAACACGAACGCTCAGCGGGGTGTCCTGAAACAGTTTGATTGACGCTAGCGCCGCGTACCTTTGGGTTCTGTTGCCGAGATATGTTACCCATACATGCCGACATACTATCCAAGCATACCGAGGTATTATCTCGGCAACAGCGCCAAGCGCATCGCGGCTGGCATCAGTCAAAGTAGTCCAGGTCACGCGTCGGAGCGTTCGTGTTAAGCTTGCTGACGACTGTACATATCACGCGTTCGGCGTTCGGCGCCGCTGCGGCGCCGTGGCTCGCCAACGGAGACGGGCGCTGTGGTAGCTCGGCGCCTACGCCTCCTCTCTCTGTCTATCCTCGGTCTTTTAAAATTCGTTGCGTTTGTTGCGTATCTCGTAGTTTTGTGTTCGACCGAACACGCGTATCTTCGTAGTCGCGTTGACCGGTCTACAGAGTCACGAAGGCGGAAGCAGGCACGGCGGGCATGCGAGCGTAGCTGCATACTCGAAATGTTTCCCATGATGCCGATGGGCACATCTTATATGCACTAATCTGGGCAGTGCACCGTTGCTTCACTCTTGCCGCAGTGCTGCTCAGCTATACCATTTCTTTTGATACACGGTACCCAAGTACGTGTTTCACTCAATATAATGGCGGGAACATATATGAGACAATTTCCAGAAATTATATGTAACATACCGAGGGAGGCAAAATGCGCGACGTCTTGTATTGTGCGATTTCAGTGCACGCTAATGCACTTCAGGTGGTCTAAATTACCCGGAGCCTTCCACTGCAGCGTCTCAGATAGCCTGAATAGGTTCGGGACGCTAAATGCCCAAAAACAACAAAGCCAAACAGCATTACGCGTCATTGCCGACAGTGTATGAGAGTCGGGCCTGATACGGGCCTGACCCAGGCCCAGGCCCGGCCCGGGCCCGATCTAAGCACTAATTACTTACCCGGCCCGACCCGGCCCGCGGGCCGGGCCGGGCCGGAGCTTTCGGGCCGGCCCGGGCCCGTGCAGTGCCCTAATCGGACCCTAAAGGAATTAGCCGTAGCCTTACTTCGTGTAACATTTCAGCTTGTTGCTATCGCATTCACTGCTGCTACCTGCGGAAAGACCGAGTTTTTTTTTTTTCAGAAGTCTGAGGCACCCTTGGTGTATTTACTACAGAGGTTGTTAACTGTTTATAGCATCCTCCTGGAATACGAAAGGTAACAGGTTCGATTCCCAGGGCTGCTGGGTACCGTCTGTATTTGGTAAGGGACAGAGAGGTACGCGAACCTGACCCTTATTTATTTCGGTTGTTGGTCTAATCGTACATAAGCAATTTCTGGCATTTGGTGTGACGTATTACGCCGCAGGGATTGATTAGTTGGGAACAGTGAAAAATTCATTGTGCATGCTTACGATGTACTTGCTATAAGCCTATAAGAGACTTGAAATTTAAAACGTTTTACGCTTGTTGGAGATAATGTTCATCTTTCGGCGTAACGACCCAGGTTGTAGTGACAGCAATGTTAAAATGCGGGGCGATGGCTTGCAGTAGGAAGTCCACAATGTTTACAAAGATTCATGTAACTCGAGATGTACACCACGCCTTGACGCGCGGAGCCGCATTTCGATGGTGGTGAAATGATAGACGGCACTTTACTTAGCTTTTGGTTCTGAACACCATACGGTCGTAATTTCCGGAGCGCTCCACTACGCTGTTTCTCATTATCGTGTCGTGGTGTCGAGCTGTAATAATTCACGTCTTGACTCTAACCCGCACGCCACGTCACCAAGCGAGTTAAATGCGAAAGGGTATGTCAACATGTGGCATGTGCTGCTATTTTTAAATTGTAAGTGTAATAACCAGAGGCCGCATTTTTAGGCACTAAGAAAGCGCCTTTTAGGCGCCAAGAATAACCAAGCGAAATTACGTTTTAGGCCCACGAGATAGGCAGGCAAAACATGTTTTATGCCGCTGACGTCGTAAATGTAGGCAGAATATGTTTTTACGTAAATACAAATAACTTCAAAACGAAGACGTGCGGGACCTGTATCTGCGACAGGAAAGAAAAAAAAATGTTATTGTAATGGCTCAGTGGTGCCAAAAGTTGAACATAGTAGTACAATTCTCCTTTTAGTGCGTCGCATTTTAGAGGTCCGGCTTGTCGTCCGTCCATCTCATGAAACGTGATCTCGTTCAAAATGAAGTGGTCAAATACAGGCCTACAACAAGGCCATGCAGCAATGCTCAAAACCATGTTAAAATAGCCGAACAAGGTGTATAACAATATAAATAACAGGAAACACCAAGAAGTAATTGAAATAATTAACTTAGCATCGCTAAAAGCGCATCTGAAACATGCGGTTGACTCCCGCGCCGCGCAAGAGAGGGCGCCACCGCGTCGGCAAGCGCGCGATTGTTCCTTTCAGCGGCGCTTTGATACTGCGTCGCTACATCTCAAGGAGGAAACAACCTGATGATTACGCCGCTGCCCTAACAATGAGAAAGTCGATAAAGCGCAGCAAAAAAGTAGCGCCCATGTCGCACACCGAGTTTGCGAATCTCCTTAACAAGGTCCTACTCTTGCTGGGGAAGCCCTGCATGCTTACCTCAAACATTGGCGTTATTAATGATTTGGTGAACGGAGCGGTGGGAACTCTACGAATAGGAATAGCTGGGGACCCGTGCAAGACACTTCGTCAGGCCTCTCAATACTGGAACTGAATTATGTGCACGATTTCGAGCTACACAAGTCGCTACACAATTTCATCCGCGCGTTTCGCAGAATAGGGTCTCTCCTTTTATTCTGTAGCATGATGAGTCAAGTGCCCGCTGTCGAATCAGCACACAGCTAGTCTCTTTCTTTTCGGCAGGTCTGAGAATGACAGCATAGGAGCAGACAGCCAGACCGCAAGAAGACCACAAGGGAGGGATGCTCCGTGTTGGCCGGGTCTACTGGCATAGGGTCAATTTCTCCGCTTTCGGTGAAAATCTTCACAAGTATATTACAAACAAAGGAAAAGCGGCGCCCACATAACATTTCTCTTTCTTTTACTCTTCAGTCTCATTCCGCTGACGGCTCTCCGCGGTTTCGCATTCGCCAACCGCTCGCGCCATGTGAGCGCGGTGGCGTATGGTGGCCGGCGCGTGCCATTTCACTGTTTCTAGCGGTTGTTTTCAGAAAGTTTGTTGAAGTAGAGGACTAGGTAGAGCCCCATAGAGTTCTCAACAGTCAATGCTGCGCAATCACACGAATAATGGTCTGAAACTGCACTAGAAAACGAAATTTGACACGTGTTTTGTCCCGGCAATGCACTATATTCTTGGACCAAAAGGAATCTACTAGTGTGGGCTGCTAGGGTACGCCGATCAGTGGGGGTTGCATCTCCCCAGTGGATAAGCAAGGGCGGGGGGAGAGCACCCTCGATTCACTCCTTAACTGACCACTATGACCTCAAAGTTGCTCTGATGTATTCAGTGTAGCCAGGGAGCTGACATTTTTTAGGTCAATCTTTGGAACACACCAAAATCTTTTTCCCTGCCCGAGAGGCGAATCCACATCGACGAGGCTGCTCAGGAGACTATAATGTACTAGCAATCCTGCTTTGCCAAAATTACTTCCTTCTAACGGTGATAGTGCTTCGAACAGCCCTCTTCTGGCGAAAGCATGGTGACTGTCTTGTGCTCTATATGTGGCGTTTTTTTTTCTTTCTTAAAGAACCAAATCAGAAAAAGGCTAAGTTTCACGGGAGCGTAAAACGTGCCAAAGTATATTTCTCTTTTAAACGAATTGTAATCAAAATAGGACAATTCCTCATAGTAGCGTGAACTCAAAAAAGGCAGTTTTGAATTTTAAAAAACTCAGCGAAGTCCTTTATCTGCTTGGACCAAACTCAGTCAGATCCATTAAATCAGCGCTGCTTCAAGAAACACGACCAAAACAACCAACATGACCGGGTCCAATCTGTTTCATTTGGGTCCTAGTAGCTTTTCTATATTGCTTACATTCGACAATTGGTTTTTCTTGGGCGAGTGGGCATTTACTGAAGGACATGGTGTTGTAGGGCAAAACTCGAATATAAATAGTAAGAGCCCGAGTTTCCTACTTGTTTTTGCCTTTTAGTGATTTTTTTCGACCTTTGCGCTGCATATCATGGCCTTCATTTACTCTGAGACGGTATATTTGAAATAGAAGACAACTGAAATCAAGATATTGGGCACTGCTTCATTCCTTGTAGAAGAAGCGATCCGAAACGGCGTGAATTCAAATGAGCTAAGACGAATAAGAGCTGAAACAGTCTTCAGGCTACAAAGAAACAAATAAATAAACGAACAAACAAACAACTGAGCATTTTTCTGAAGGCCCTCAAGATGCCAAGAACGACAAAACACTGCCGGCAGTCCAGAATGGTACGCATTTTCCCTGGTAGGACCACTCGCTCTACAAGTCTAGTTATCGTCGTTACGCCAATGCAACAAAAGGCGGCACCGACGGAAGCACAAGGATGGTGTTAATGTTGTCGCAAAATATTGCTGTATCGTTCATTTGCTGCGATTTAGACTTCTTTTACGAGCTATGTGAAGCCCAAATGAAATGTTACAATCTCTAAGAGGCAAATACAAATTTTACTCTGGAATACTGACGATAGTAGGGTACATAGATTTTAGCCGCAATATAGATTTGAGGTATTTTGAAGCAAAACTGCGATTCGGCCTAGTTGGAACATATTCATCTTGAAATATTTGCGCAGGCACACGGGGACACAGAAGAGAGACACAAACGGGCGCAATCTAACAACTGGTTTATTTTTTGAAAAACGTTCACTTAATAACCCTCGGAACAGCGCAATCTGGTCACAAAAAACATTAGAACTGCGCACATGGCACAACTTATCACATGCTCACAGAACAGCAGACAAGAGCGACACTTCCTTCTCCAGCAAGGCGACCGAAGGGTGGCTAACACACTTTTCTTTCAGCTTGTCAATGTGATAGGCCTCCATTATTTCTCTTGAAGTTCGGTTTCGATGCCTACATTCTAAGGTAGCATTAAACACAAGGTCCAGTTTGTGGAATGTGCAAATAATGTGGTGTACAGTATTCCTCTGTCGTGTGGCCATGTGTATGTGGGGCAGACTGGCAGATGCATTAACACTAGGCTAAGGGAGCATATGTCGAGTCTGAAAGGTCGCCCTTATACACATCTAGCAATGCATTGCAATGAGTGCGCTTGTTCGCCTTGTTTTAATAACACTACCTTAGAATGTGGGCATCGAAACCGAACTTCAAGAGAAATAATGGAGGCCTATCACATTGACAAGCTGAAAGAAAAGTGTGTTAGCCACCCTTCGGTCGCCTTGCTGGAGAAGGAAGTGTCGCTCTTGTCTGCTGTTCAGTGAGCATGTGATAAGTTGTGCCATGTGCGCAGTTCTAATGTTTTTTGTGACCAGATTGCGCTGTTCCGAGGGTTATTAAGTGAACGTTTTTCAAAAAATAAATCAGTTGTTAGATTGCGCCCGTTTGTGTCTCTCTTCTGTGTCCCCGTGTGCCTGCGCAAATATTTCAAGATGAGGTATTTTGGTGACATGAGCGCACTGGCGAAAAAAAGTCACAGTTTCACCGCAAGGGTGAAGCAATGAATGCGATAGCAAAAAATTGTAATGTTATACGAAGTGAGGCTGGCAGCTAACTCTTTTTGGATCCGATCTCACGCAACTCTAGAAAAAGCTTGTTTAAGAGAATTCTCTTCGCGTTGAGAGCGCAGCACGTAGAAGGGTACACCGGCCCCCCGCTTCCGGCCGCCGAGAAGGGGAGATAACGCGCGCGCCCGCGCTCGTAAAATCGAAGGTCGCTCGAGGGACCCCCCCCCCCCCCCTCGCGTCTTTTCACGCTCACGAACCACGGGCGGGGCCGATTATATATATACATATACATATACGGCAAATGACGCCGACGCCGACGGCGAAAACCAGCCGCAAGTGTCCATATAATTGCTATCGCAATAATATGTTGGAGCTGGCTCGACCATATTGTCCTTAGCAAAGAACTGCGTTTTTGTCAGTTTCAGTTATTGCGGACTTGGCTTTTTTAGAAGAAAAGCGCCACATATGTATGATTTGGCTAGAATAGTTCCACTTCTACCGCGCTGTTATTTCGAGCTCAATTAGCCCGGCGTTTTGTAATACTATTAATAATATTTTATGTGAAGTTTGACGCGCCCAGAACCACGGTATTGTTATCAGGCACTTAATAGTGGAAAGCTACGAAAGTGTCTACCACTTGTGTTCCTTAACAATCACTTAAATCAAGGAGGCTCGCGCACTTACAGTGGCCTCAAGCATTTCGTCTCCATAAAAATGCCACCGCCGTGGCCGGGATGAAACTCACATCATTGGCGTCAGCAGTCGAGCACCGTAACTACTGTACCACTAGCGCTTTGAATATTTTGTTTGCTTTGTATATTTTGTCTTTTATAAATGCGAGTATCACGAGGTCAACAAAAATCTATATATAATGTGTGTTCCATAGAACCACAGCTGTCTATGTGAGCTACGTTGTCTCGTGGCTCAGTAGCGTAATGTTTTGGGACAAGTGGTGTTGAAAGGTCCTGCGTGAAAAAGTTAATGCCTCATAAAGCGCGTGAATGGAGGTCTATACAACTCTGGAAACGAAGCAGTATGATAGGGGCTCATACGCAAAACATCCCGTCGTTTAAGTAGCATCAGGTAGCATTCTATATTCCAAAGTAAATTTTACGTTTCACTTCTGGTTCTAATCACTCGTTTGCGGTCAGAGAAACAGGTCATAATTTCGCTCACCGGCAGATGATCTCAGCAATACATGCACCATGCATTATTAAGGTTCGCAATCACTGTGAAGGCTTGCTTCATTTTCATGCAAATAAATGCTATTAGTTGCACTTTCTAATAAGAAAGCGTAGCAGTATATTTTTAGTGGGACGTCAGGAGGAAAGGTGGATAAAACTGTCTGGTGGGTAGACAAAGTTGCGTAGTATTGCGTTACAATGTGCACTACCAGAAGGTAAACTTGAGCACTGTGTATATGACAAAGCTCATATATGTATCCATCATAACGTTATTGCGCACAGCTTAAAAGACAGAGACTTAAACACGGAGAACCGCACGAACACAAGCGCTTGTGTTCGTGCGGTTCTCCGTGTTTAAGTCTGTCTTTAAGCTGTGCGCAATAACGTAATGATGGATCGATACCAACTGGCCCAAGCAAGTACCCTTATAAGTTTCATATATGTATGTAAGTCTGCTTGACGTAACGCTTCTTGTTTTCTTAATTGTTTTCTTCAATAGTAAGCTGGCAGATTTCGCGGGCGAGCTCATTCTAACAGTGCGAAGTATCGCGGGTAAAAAACATGCGCACACAGCATGAAAAATTTATTCGATCACCGTTTTCAACAAATTTTGATCAATTGGCTTCTCGAAACTAAGATAATTGTGACGTTTGGAGTGAATTCTGCTCGATCGATTATGTAGCTAGTTCTCCAAACACGACAAGAAAAACAGGAGCATGCAAACACACGGCAAAATATAGCCAGGTTTTAATTTAGTGCATTATTTTCTATTATAATTAATATCTTCAGTAATAAATTTGTGTTTTCTAAATGGCTTCTTCACATGACTCAACTTAAATGAACTAGTGATTGTAACGAAAATATACGAACTTTCCCACATGAAACTTTCATATTCGAAAGTCCTAGTAGATTTATTTCCAGAAATTATGCAAAAAAACATGATTGCGGTGCGTGATAGATCCTCGTGGAGCTATTTTTCAAGGTGAACAGCTGGAGACGAAAATTATGCGGGCCTTTTTCTCAGGAAACGTGTGATGCAGCAACGTCATGTCAATAGAATTAAGCGCGAAATATAAAGTTTCACTAGTACTAGAATACCACTTAAACAACGTGCAATTTTGCGAATGAGTCCCAAAGAATGTACTTCGTTTCCAGAGTTGCATAGACTTTCGTTAATTCACTTGGGCAGCCCTATGTAAAAGACTTAATTGTTTCCTCTGCAATGGCAAGTAGGCACGTTTCACCGGAGAGGTGCTGCGAACGATGAGAAGTGTAAAGGAAAACAAAAACTGTGCAAACTATCAGATTTTAACAGACTTTGTGCTGTAACAGCGCCGCTATGCAACTAAGACAAAATTTAAAATGGTAGAAAAGCAAATACGCATCTCACAGACACACACCCGCACACACACACACATGTATATATATATATATATATATATATATATATATATATATATATATATATATATATATATATATATATATATATATATATATATAGTGGTGACATGCGAGACCCCCCCCCGAACAAAATTCGTCTACGCCACTGTCGCTAGCGTATGAGAAAGAAAAAAAACTATAAGAAACAGTTCCGCCGCCGGCAACCGAACCCACAGCCTCTCAGTCCGCGACGAATAGCACCCGCCGCTTTACCAACTGAGGGCCACTACACGCGCTCGCCGCACACCCGCACCGCACGTGGCGGGACCCCTGCCGCCCGCAAGCGGAGAGCAAAAGAGCGGGTCGGCGCCAAAATGCAACCCACGCGCTAGCCGCATGAGCGGCTCTGAATGCGCATTCTGGTTGGACGACGCGACGACTGTTGAGGCTGGCAACCGTTCCGCGGAGCTACAGTTTTCGAGGTCGGCAACCATCACCAACAGCAGACGACGCTGGCATGCTCTTGAACCGCCGCGTTTATGATGAAAACGAAGCTTTTGCTATCTGAGCTGGGGATCAACCAACCAATCAAGATCGTGTTTTTAGGCCGCATGTGTTGCTTCGCCGTGGTCATCTGTGTTCGAGGGATACTATGCGCACCACTTTTTGTTGTTTTCGTTTTATCGTTGTTCTTACCGCACCCAACTCGTATCGCTCAGTTGCATTCGGCGCGACGGCTTACAGCTTGCAGGAAGGCTGGCGCAAACGCGCACGAATGATTTTTATTACAATGAAGAAAATGCTTACGGCGGCAGCGGCATTGCACGCTCCGATGCCGCGATGTTATCTACAAACAGCCAAACGAGTTCTAATGTTGTAGAATCGTCCTGACTGGTCAGTGCTGTTTATGTTTGAGCGCGGGTGTGTATTATTGTGCGTGGTTTGCTGACGTTCTGTCGACCGCAAAAGTTTACGGGATCTGCAGCCCGTGGCGGAGCGACGACAAACTGCATCGCTGCGTCACCTACCGTGATGCGGGTGTTGAGGATATATCGGCCTCGGCGATAAGCGACGGCGCGTTTAGATAACGCGCCGTTGACGGAACTTATCGCGGAGGCCGCCTTGATATCCTCAACACCCGCCGTGTCACGGTAGGTGACGCAGCGATGCAGTTTCTCGTCGCTCCGCCACGCGCTGCAGATCCCGCAAGCTTTAGCGGCCGACAGTACTTTTTACTTTGCTGTTTACCAATTCGTGTTTTCTCTTTAAAATGTCAAAGTGAGCTCGATACATAACATATTGAAGTGTTTGAAGTTTGAGCAGAGAAGAAAAGGATTAGCATGTGTGATTCATTACAGCTGGCATTACAGCTATGTGTATATGAAGTAGTCATGCATTTTATGAGAGACACTATAGCTTGTTTTCAAAAGAATACAAACATGAAGCATGTTTGCTTACATTGCTCACAAGACACCTTGTTGCAGTTGAAAACACAGAATGCCTACATTTTCCGCCACAAACAGTGCTGTTGAATTAACTAACCTGAAGGTTTCGCAATTTCTTTGCTACGATCCACTCATTGCTACATTCCTGTTGCTCACCTCATCTTTTCACACTGGCGATATGGATCATTACATACCTCGACTCGGCCTCAATGAGGAGAATATATGGTAGCACTAAGGTCATAGCCAGGGTTTTATTTTGAGGGTAGGGTCAACATCCTGGGCCTCTCCACCCACCTGGATGTCCTATGGATAATGCATTACAAATTGTTAGTGTTTCAACTACTCAAATA
This sequence comes from Rhipicephalus appendiculatus, assembly GCA_030522465.1. NCBI lineage: Eukaryota > Metazoa > Arthropoda > Arachnida > Ixodida > Ixodidae > Rhipicephalus > Rhipicephalus appendiculatus. The sequence continues at coordinate 12,119 of JALIZH010022841.1, forward strand.
TCATCCATACTCAAATATCATCCAAATATCAGCCACACTTTACAAGCCCGCCAAGCCAATTTTTTTTTCCTGTAGTGGGTCGGTCAATAATAGTCCTCTGCTAATAGTCTGAAATCACTGTTTTCCATATGGATCCTGTAAATTTTTGGCGTCATCAGCAAATTGCATGCCCTTTTTGAGTCGCCATGGGGAGACATTTTGTCGGTCTACTACAGTCTCTTCTCATAAAGCAGAACAGAAGTAGCCGAATAGTCTCACGAACACCTTAAGAAAATTATTATTTGACAATCTTATTACTTTTGTGATACATAAAATACTCTATCCCTTGGTGTTCTTTTACTATGAAATGCTCTTCAGCTAAACCACCTTACCAGAAAGAAAAGCTGTTTTTATTTGTAGTAATTTTAAATGTTGCTCATCGTCTTCCTTGTCTTGAACCAGACTATGACAGGATCCTCACAGAAATTGCAAAATGATTTTAATTATTGGCTTCTTCTCACGTCACCACCATGAGAAGAAACAACACATTGGATGAAAATCCACTGCGTTATTTCTCCTCACAGTGGTGATGTATAGTGCAACATATAATTCATGTATTTATTGAAGACAAAGATTTACAAATGCAGAGAGGGCAGCAATGCCTACAGAACAAGGTGCAGGTGGCTGACCATCTGCCTCTACATTTTATTTAAGAAATGTACAGCACAGAGATAGAGTGGTCAAAAGTCAGCACTGGCTACAAAAATATGGAAAATGCATTCAATGACGTGCACAGCTGTCCAGTAATTGTATTTTATTTCAAACCAAACCATGCTAATCAAATGAGTAAACTTTGGAATGGGTTCAGTGCTGTCATGGAAGAAAGGGTTTGCCTTCTAGCATAGCTGCTTCAATGGATGATGAACTGAAAGCTCATATGTTGCAACAGATGAGGTAGAACAGAACATTGAGCCACATGTGCTATCATACTAATTGCAACCTGCTGCAAGTTATGGGCAAATAATTCATTTATTTGGTCTGCACAACTTTTGAATCCTTTCATGAAAGATGATAATGGTTGCATTACACAAGGTTGTTTATTAGCAGCCTCCACAGTATATAGCATAGGGTAAGCAAGAAAACATTTGAGGCAGTTCTTGGGTTTCAATAGAGACCTAGAGATAGTTCTTAGGTACACCTTTAATAAAATGAATACGTTCCATGCAAATGTGATACTGTGATCATGTTCAACAGCAAGCTAGTCACTACGCAAGTACAATGCGAACAGCCCCATCAGCACTATAAAAAGAATTTATGAATTCCGTTGTTATAAAGCCACAGCAGCTGAGCCAATGTGCTGAATGTGAACTGATCATGCATTCACACATACTATACAAATCCACACATCATCAGTAATACTTTGTTCCATCTCTTGTTGTTTACCATTGTACAGACCATAGGCACAGCCAAAGGGTTCGGTTTGAAACACCTCCAAAATTATCAGTTTGGATGTGTGTGATCATGTACACTCAGAGACATACATACATAGTGATTATACTGCCCTCCCACCCCTAATTTCCTCAAAATACAATCCTAGCTATGCCCCAGGCACGAGCTTTTAACATAGCCTGACAAATCACAACGATGGTAACTTATGGCACCGAAAGTAACCTTGAGTGGGTCTTCATTCTTCATTGAGGATGGCACTGTGCACGTCATGCTCGTACTTATGAGTCAGCATGTTGTCAGATGCTTTCTTTGCAAGTTATTTGCCCGTGCATTGTTTATAGTAACACCAGGGTGTCGCACCAAACCCCAACCAAAAAGTGTACCCAAACTGTAATAATGAGTGAGAATGAACCCACATCAGTTTTCTTGGAACATGCCTGAACCCAAACCAAAAAATTTCTGTTACCAGTTTAGAGCAAAAAGTTTAAATAAATGTAGGATATCGAACCGAACCAGTACCATGGCCGAACACAAAACCGAAATTATGTTCTTGAAGCACGTCTGCAGTCACATTGTAAATCACAATACCAGTTATTAGTTTGGAACAAAGCGGTTCAAAGTAGATGTAAGCAACAGCACATGTTGTCACCTACATGGCGCGGCTGACTACAAAATCTGGTGTGGTGCCATTGTTACATAGATAAATGCACACAGAGGGTCACTAATGGTGAACGCTTATTCAGGAAGTGCATCTCGCTTTTGTGCTGCCTGTCGCTTTGCTGTCACATGTTACACAAAGCGATTTATTATTTCATAGACATTTACAAATATGCTTTCCTTCAAAGTTATGCATTATGCTGTACACTTCAAAAGGATCCTGTGCCCCAAGTGATGCATGTTGCTTTTAGTGTATGTTTGCCAGTAAAAGTGGCAAAATCAAAGCATTTTAATCTGAATAATTTCTGGCAACATATGTGACATATTAAACTGCAAGCGTTGATTAGCCTGGAATAAACTGTGCATGCTTGCGATGCAGTTATTATCATGATTTTAAAAAGAGAAACATGTTTTATGCTTGCCATAAGAACAAGAAAGACGCACATCCATGCATAAATGTTTGCTTTTTTGTGCAATCGACACAAGCAGTGTTGACCAACGTCCTACACGAAGTGCAGTCTTACATTGCATTTATACATTAGGACAAAACTATTTACTTTCATATGGGTACTCTCAGCATAGTTGTAGTATCTGCTGAGGTCACTGCAGTGCTCAGATGCCAGCATTACAGCCCATGTGGTTACTGTAACCCATAATATGTACCCACCACATTATGTATGCTGCATTTTGACTGGAAGAAGACAACCACTGTGCTATGTGAATGAAGCAGGACAGGACATACCAGTAATTGTTTGCTTTTATTTTTATTTAATTTGTTTGCTTATCAGCACTTTTGTTTGCTAGTGCCAACCTTGCTAGTTCCTTTCGCATTCGCCTCAGTATAATGCAAGGAAGATGTTGCTTCGCAAAATACGGCTTGTAAAATTTCATTGCAGGGCTTCCTTGACTCAGTGTGCACTTAGGAAATAGTGCATCATGGATGCATCTGCTTGTATGATACAAACTTTTGTTTCATACTAGCTGATGCATCCATGATTTACTGTACTTTTTCTTTCTATTCATTTCAGTGTTACTGAGGTAAACCTGCCATGTCACATGTGGTGTACATGTATCAAATTGTCCAGGCTGTTGTTGCCAGCAGAAAATAGGAGACTTTTTTTGTTGTATTCCATTCCAGTTGAATTCTGTGGTCAATATTTGTAACATTCCTAATCATCTCTGCCACATGATTTCATTCTGCGAATGTCCAAAAGAAATGTCATGTAACGCAGTTTACTTTCAATTCTGGAATATGGCAGTCTAAACTGAGCATCACTTTTGACAGGCACAAACTAAGAGCATGAACACCTCTTCCTCCAGTGAGACAATTATGACAGTATGCCCATAGTCTTCTTTGCTACAAATGCCTTGGAGGAGGAGGACGCATCCTAACAATTCAAGGGGACGAGATGACGTTGGGTTGTAATGAGGTTTGAGGATCTGGACATACAGTGTCTCACATTCACATCTTCAGTCAGCGGACAGTGGGACCACCTCCAAGGCCTGGTTGACTGGGGATTTGTCCTGTACGATGCGTTAGGGAATGCAGTATGTGGTGGGGAGTTTAGAAAACAGGCCAGTGGTGCATCAGCCAGACTAAAAAAACTGGCTAGTGTGTGTAGAGAGCTTGATTGTCATCATGGATGATGTTTTGGAGTTGTGAATGAGCAGGCTAGCTGATGGCTTTCCTTAGTGTATTAAGAGGCGACAGCATAGGTTGGCAAACTCACTCAGACTCAGTCCGACTGAGATCGAGCCGTCAGTCTGAGCGACTCTGAATGAATAATATTTTGGTGAGTTTGAGTGCGACTGATTGAGGTTCAGAAAAGTTTTAGTGACTCTGAGTTTGAGCGAGTCCATCTGAGGCAAATTTTGGCGAGCTGGAGTCCGAGTGAGCTCTACATACAAAATATATTTATTGGGTGAGTCTGAGTGAGCACCGCATTTATTTGCCGACCTATGGGCTACGGGCAGTGCTGCGTACTCTGATTGATCAAGCCTGTGAGGCAGAGGGTGGCGATGTGGGCTTGTTGGTTGGTCATACTTGTACGAGTTGAGTGCTCAAAAGGACACGGACAAGAGGAAGAGATGTACACACACAGGCGCTACTAACAACAATGGTTTATTTCCTTAAGCTTTGCACTAGTATACCTGCTTTGCACACGACAGTCACATGAACACATTTTTTAAAAACAACCAAAATCGCCATTGATACTGTGGTGGTCATGCCTCGAAGAGACAGATAATCAGGATGCACAGGCAGTCACAGACAGGCCTTTAGCGCACCATGCGCAGAAAATGCAATTCCTTCATACTCAGTGACAGTGAGGGTTTGCTAACGCATGCGTCCCCGAAAAGATCAATTTGTTCCGCTTCAATGATTAGCCTAGTGATTTCCAACTTTTTCCTGCTCACGACAACCGTTCCACGAAAATTTGGTTGGCATGTGCAAATTTGGCAGTGTTGCGCCAGAAAACCATCCGGTGGCGACTTGCCTACTTTATTACAGTGCTCGCTGAGCCGGACATTTAGGCAGCGGCTAGTCTGCCCGATGTAAACGAGGCCACAGGACAGAGGAATGCGGTACACGACGCATGTCTCACGTTCAACGAAAGGTTCTTTTTTTATGCTTTATTGAGCATCCCGACCGAGCTTTCTTATCCGGATACTTAGCCAGCACCGTTGATCGCCCCACCCTCTTGAATAGGAACGTGTCGGTTGTCCCATACATTCATCAGGTATCGCACAACCTTAAAAAAATAGCCGCCAGAGTTAACACCCGTGTTGTTGTCTCAGCCCCGTTTAAACTCGGCAATCTGAGCAAAAAAACTAGGGGTGTGTGAATAGTGAAATTTAATCTCGAATCGAATTCGAATTGAATAGTGCCGAATAGTGGCCAAAAATATCGAATTCGAATCGAATAGTAGCACATTCGTGGAGGCGAAAATGCTCGGGCGTCGTCAATCTTCGGGCGTCCATTCACAGCTGCGTTTTAGCAGCGCGCAGGAATGATGGGAGCTTGTGCACGAGTGGTGCGGCGCGGCATTGGAGACTGCAAAGCGTGAACAAATTTTCACAAGTGAAGCCGATCACTGAGGGTATCGCGGGCCAAAGTCGATGTTTTACACGACCTAACTACGCGACCTGCGTGTCTGTGTTGGGTAGTTGGGTCGCACATGTCCGTGCCTTCGTTTCAGAAGTGATGTGGAAGGCTTGACAGTACTCCCATGAGTTTTTTTTTACGTGAGGAAATGGCATAATTCCCGTTAAAATAAACATGCTCTCACTTTTGAACACGGATATCGGTGAGTGTTAACAAAATGCCTACTGTAACGATGTTAGCGTTCGTTTTAGCCACCCACCATTACCAAGTTGTACCATTGGTAATTTGTTGGTAAGTCACGTTTTAAATATTCGGCCAGTCGAATTATTCGAAACTTCGAATACCAGCTATTCGAAAGTCGAATCGAATTATTCGATTAGGTACTATTCGATTCGAAACTCGAATATTCGCACACCCCCTAAAAAAAACTAATCCGGATAAGAAAACTCAGTCGGGACGCTCAATAAAGGATAAAAAAGAACCATTCGTTGAATGTGAGACATGCGTCGTGTAGCGCATTCCTCTGTCCTGTGGCCGCATTTACATTGGGCAGACTAGCCGCTGCCTAAATGTCCGGCTCAGCGAGCACTGTAATAAAGTAGGCAAGTCGCCACCAGATGATTTTCTGGCGCAACACTGCCAAATTTGCACATGCCAACCAAATTTTCCTGGAACAGTTGTCGTGAGCAGGAAAAAGTTGGAAATCACTAGGCTAATCATTGAAGCGGAACAAATTGATCTTTTCGGGGACGCATGCGTTAGCAAACCCTCACTGTCTCTGAGTATGAAGGAATTGCATTTTCTGCGCATGGTGTGCTAAAGGCCTGTCTCTGACTGCCTGTGCATCTGGGTTATCTGTCTCTTCGAGGCATGACCATCACAGTATCAATGGCGATTTTGGTTGTTTTTAAAAAAGTGTTCATGTGACTGTCATGTGCAAAGCAGGTATACTAGTGCAGTGGATACGTTCCAGTGGATACCTGGCCACGCTGGTATTTCGGGAAACGAAAAAGCGGATGAAGCTGCCCGAAATGGACTCCAATACCGGAATTTCAGAAGAATATTTTTTACCAAAGCCGACACTTCGAGCATGGCTAAAAGATATGCCCATCAGGAAAAAGACCGCGTGTTGAATTTGCCGTTTCGCAAAGATAACTTCCTGTTTTGTGTTGACCCAGAAGTGAGAGCGAAAATTTCCCATCCACTCCCTCGTCACCTAGAGACATTATATCATCGTCTGCGACTGAACGTGGCATACACGAACAGTTATTTGTACCGCATTGGGCGTACCACAAGTCCCTGTTGTGATAACTGTGGCAACATAGAAACAGTGGAGCACATACTACTTGAATGCCCCCGCGTACCGCGACGAGAGACAATTGCTTGAACGGCAAGTGGACATCATTTACCACGAACAGTTAACGTTGCGCAACATATTAGGCCCAGTGCCCGGACATTCAAAACAGTGTCGGGTTATAGATTCGTTAGTCAATTACCTGTCCGAAATTGGCCTTGTCGAAAGGCTCTAATGATCGAATAAGTCCCATGGGAAAAGCTTAACTTACCTTTCACCCTAACTGTAAATACTTTTATCAGGTACACATGCACCGTTCTTATTTGTTTATATTCTTTTTTCTCATTCTTTTTTTCCCTCTCTTCTGAAATCTTTTAGTCCCCTTCCCCATCCCTATACAGAGTAGCATGTCAGCGCTATATAGACGCAGGCAAAAATCTCTGTTTTTCCAATAAAGAGTATCTCTCTCTCTCTCTGAAGGAAATAAACCATTGTTGTTAGTAGCGCCTGTGTGTGTACATCTCTTCCTCTTGTCCATGTCCTTTTGAGCACTCAACTCATACAACTGTGAGGCAGAAACATGTCAAGTGTACAAGTATGTTCATAGCCACACATGAAGAAGAATAAAGAAGAAAATCATGTTTGTATGAAGAGGAAGGAGGAGTGGTCACACTGGAAAGCGAGTTTATAGCTTGCTACACCTCATGGGCATAAATGGAAAAGGGAGACAGAGAATGAGGGAGGTATAATGACACATGACTATGGCATAGCACAATGAGTCACGGTGCATAGATTGCCTTGAACAGGCCAAAGGTTCTTACACTGAAGCACATTTTCTAAAGATGAGCATCTAAACCTGTCTCGCTTAGAAGCCTTAATAGGCACCTTAAACTGTGTTGGGCTTTGTCTGTGTTTCCAAGCACCCAAAACTTTCGTGGTAAGCAGCGAAATATTCCAAAAGATCTTGCCTTTGGAGTGGGCGTGAATGAAAAAGATGCTCAAGTGGACCACGACAAGGAGTTCGAGAACCTACTTCAGAGATGCCGACAAATGTGAATCTGTCTGCACAAGAATAAAACACAACTTCGAACCACATCAGTCGTTTTCCTAGGACACATACTGACCAATGAAGGACTCAAAAGTTGATCCATAAAAGGTCAAGGCAATTCCGCAGATGCCAAAGTCAACGAATGTCCAAGGAGTGCAGCACTTTTGCGGTATAATGAACTACCTCTCCAGATTTTTGCCCAAAATTTCGTGTGTATTGGAGCCTTTGAGGGAACTCACTAACAAGGATGCACCATGGCACTGGGGGAAGCTGCAAGAAGAAGCATTCGGAAAGGTAAAAGAGTCCATGCCAAGAGCTCCAATTGTAGCCTACTTCCATCCATGAAAGCAGCTGGAAATCCAATGCAATGCGAACGACCCTGGACTCAGAGCAGCTCTTCTTCAAGATGGACAGCCGGTCCCCTTCGTCAGAGCAGTGACACCTACGAACGTTCGTCATGCACAAATAGAAAGGGAGATGCCAGCCATCGTCTTTGCCTTAAACAAGTTTCATCAGTGCATATTCGGAAAAGAAACGAAGATAATCGGCGATTATAAACCACTGAAGCAATCCTGAAGAAATGATTGAATCAAGGTCCAAGATGACTGCAAAGCATGATCCTTCAGATGCGACGAGACAACATCACAATCGAACACAGACCAGAAAAAGAATTAGTCTTGGCTGACACAATATCTCGGGCTTTCCTTCCCAACGAAAGCAATGAACAGGAACATGAAAACATCAATGTCGTACACTAGCTCCCTGTAGGAAAGGAAACCTTAGGAAAAGATTAGAGCAGCGACTGAGAATGATGACTCGCAGCAAACACTTATGTAAATCTTCCTTTCAGGCTGCCACAAGACAAATGTGAACTACCCAAAGAAATGCGCCTGCGCTTCACGTACAGAAATAGGCTCACTCCTGAGGACGACTTGATTTTCAAGGGATTATGCCTGATTGTCCTAATGTCTCTGCGAGGTGAAATCAATGTGAAACTCCACTCATCGCATCTTGGAATTGAGAGCTGTCTACGATGAGCTCGTGAATGTGTTTTGTGGCCAGGAATGAACGCAGAATTGAAAGACTTCTCCATGAGGTGTGAAATATGCCAAAAGCACGCACATGCTCGGCAAAGAGAAACTCGATCACTCCATAAAGAACAAAGCTATCCATAGGAACGAGTCGGATGAGACATCTTCAAATTCAAAGGAAAGAATTTCTAGGTTACAGTCGATTATTACGGCAACTTCTGGGAAGTGGACCAACTCAAATCGATGACATCAGACCTAGTGCTACTGAAACTGAAGACTGACTTTGCAAGGTATGGGATGCCGAGAATCCTGATTAAACAATGGACCGCAATTCAAAAACTGCACACAGAGCAGGCACATCGAACACAAAACGCCAAGCCCGCTTTAACTGCGTTCCAATGGAATGACTGAATCAGCCATCAAAACAGCAAAAATGCTCCTGAAAAAAGCAGATGAAAGTAAATCACACCCACAAATGACATTTCTTGATTACAGAAACGCGCCACTGCAAGAACTGAATACTAGTCCAGCGCAACTGTTAATGATTCGCCACACTAGAACGACTGTACCAACAGCTTCAGAGCTACTGCAACCCAAAACAGTTGATGCGAGCGAAAGGAGAAAGCAGAAGAGGAGAAAAATCACGAGCTACCACGACAGACACGCAAAGGAGGATTTACGGGGCCTAAGAGAAGGTCAGAATGTCACAGTTCGACCAACAAAAACAGGAGCACAGGTCAAAGACACAATATTTAAGAGAATTGATGTTGACGACAGGTTGTATGAAGTTCAGAAGTACGACAGCATCCTGAGAAGGAACCGAGTATTCATCAGGGCAAACTTTCCCTTGGAACAAGACACTGAAGTCAACCAGCCATTTAGAGCGACAGATGAACCGAAGCATATTGAAACTTCTGCTGGACGTCGAAGAGCCATACAGCTTCCAAAGAGGCTTGAGGATTTTATCGTAGGGTTGAAGGATCGATTCCAGAAAAGGAAGGATGTTACAAGAAGGATCCAGCCTGAGACGATGCAACCATCGCTTGCAGTGTCTTATGTAAGCTGCACGCTCCTTCGGAATTCTCTGCTTCCTCCTTCTCTGTTTATTTCCACCTCCTCCTCCTCCTCTGTGAACTCCGAGCTCACGAAGTGTCAAGTGTCATCTGACCCTGGCTCGTAGGCCGCTCCACCACCTCTAAGCTCTCCACTTAGACAACTTCCACAATGTGCACAGACGTTCCATCCTTCACAGCATGGTACAGGTGTCCACCAAGAAACGAAGCGTGGCAAGCAAATGTGAAGACAATGAAAATGGGGCCGGCTAATGCTATTGCACTGCGCTCTTCAAGTTGAAGTGTGAGGGTTCTCCACATTTTTTCCAGCAAGGCTATATATAAGTCAGCCACCTGCAACTACAAGACTTGCATACTCAACAGAAAATTATCATCATCAACCGTCTTTAGATTCAAATTTTGAATAAAGAGACTGTGGTCCTCCAGACCGAGCTCAAATGGCAGCTGACGCACCAGGCAAATTGGTTGACGTGACTGTAACCCTGAGAGTATAAGAAGTGTGAATGTATTGTAACTCCGCAAACAGTTACCTAGTCAACAGAAAGTCCCTAGCAGGTATGTGCCACTCACTACTGGTCCATTAAAAATAAAAAAGAAGAAAGCAAATAAAAGTAAATAAATTAGCGACAAAATAACTGTGTACATAAATAAACATACATAATCGGCATACTGCACTTCTGGCCCACACAAATCGAGGTGAAATTGCTTTAAAGGAGCGTATGCTTAATTAAAAACAATTATTAATAAATGTATAAATTCATAAATGAAACAAATAAATCCTTGTGCGACACAGCTTGGCTGGTCATCCACCTTCACAGAATGCCCAGGATTTTTCTAGGAAGCTTAGCAACATCTCCCCCCCGCAAAAAGATGCACGTAGTGCTGGATTTAATCCTAATGCCCTACTTGGAAGGTTCTCCCATTCTCATTTACCCAGAAAGCCACAACAACTGCCCAGGGCAGGTGATCAGCACACGATTGCTGACAAGTTCGTTCGCTACTTTTGATCAATTGCACAACATCTACCACCGACCAGAACGACGAATCATCATTGTATTGATCCAATTCATTGAGAAAGTATTTTAGCCCATTGCGACACAGCATCCTCCTGAGGAAGCGAGGCTTACTTTTTTCAATTACTGTGCACTATTGGCAAGGAAGAGGCTACAAACACTGAGCTAATGGTAATAAGCCTTTCTGTTGTCTTAAAGGGCCCCTCACCACCACGCGTTCAAAGACGAGGGAGCTGTTTCCTCCTCACCTTTGCTACCCTTTCTACAGGCAATATATCCTCCTCGCCACTTATTTCTTAAAAGCACGGGAACAATGTCAGCACTAAGCGCTCGAGCCTATTAGTATTTCACGCCGCTCGGCTACACGCTCTTATTGCAGCTTGCACAGTCGGAAACACACAAAATGAAGTGAAACCAGTTGATCGTGCACGATAGTCATGCGAGACAAGGAAGAACCGATGGGCGTCATGGCAAAGCAGTGCCGGAGACAATTCACATCTGATACTTCGCGTATATGGACCAATCGAGAGTATGTATATTATAGACGCCACAGGAATCAATCTGCATCACAAAAGTGTGCAAGATAGACGAGAAATACCAGGAGAGAATAACGCAGTCTTTTTATTTTGAGAGGCTGGTGAGGGGCCCTTTAAGTTTTCTTGTTCTCACTTCTGCTTGAATATATTTTGCTACACACAATAGCTTTGATGATGGCAGTGCCATGTTTAGCAAGACGTACGTGGGGCATTTCAGCAGGATATTCAAAATATTGTTTAACCATTTTAGAAATGCTCGCTGCAGGCAGATAACCATCGCATGTTATGTGTGTTGTGATTGGATTCGGTTTATGAAGTAATATAGCATGACTGACTATGTAATAATGAGAATTATTTACATTGCAATAACAATTGCTGTCAAACACATTATAATTTATTGTAACAGTTCCACTTGGTTTAAATTTGGTCTTCAGACCCTTGGCATTAATTTACGTAAATTTCACGTTCATAGACAGTCGATCATAATGCGTGCCTCAAAGGGTTACACTACATGCACGAAAATGTCTTGTATGCAAGCTCCACTTCAGATCACATGCAGGCAACTACACAAATCGAAAACTTAGCTCCGCGCTCCTAATATTTCACGGTTTCCATTTCTTGAACACACTTCACAACCTTGGACAGAATTGCTCAAATGTGACACGGTGCGCAGAAGTTTCACCACAGCGCATACCATCGGGCACAACAGCACTCGCACGGCATTGCATATTACTAATGACAATGACGGGGCAATAAAACTTGCGTATCCTGATCGTATCACCGTTGCTGAAGCTTGGGGTCGACTAGCGCTCACAATTTATGCGTATACTATTTGCAGCGACGAACGGCACACACAAAACACACCTCAAGCGAACACTTGTTGCGTTGACTGAGCACTTTTCAATTCGGCGCGCACTGAACGCATATCCTGCTAAGAACGATGAGTGATTACGTCATGGAAATCTTCTAAGTTCTTTGCGATTACACTAGAAAGACGGACGGTACAAACACGCACGCACACACACACACACACGATACGATGACACTCGCATCAACACAACACACTTTCTACACTCTGTCCGTTTCTGCGTTTCCGTTGACGATCGCACGCGCTGACGGCGCAGTGAAGTGAACACTGGCTGGCTACCTTCGATGAATATCTCCGCGGGAGTTGTATAGCGCTGGTAATGATCACAAGGATAAAATCAGCTGTTTTTTTCACGTCGCTGCAGCGATAAGCCTCGCGCCCGCTTCAGCAAGCGCCATGTTTGCTCTGAAGGCGGCCGTCTTCGAGAGCAGCCAATGAGAGGCGAGCCTGGCCAGCCGGCAGGTGGCTGCAAAAGTTGAGAGCCGCTCTCCCCGATGGCATAGAGGCGGCCGCTCTCGGCCGTTCTTGCGGGGCGGGTGTGCGGTGCGGGTGTGCGGCGAGCGCGTGTAGCGGCCCTGAGCCACCGAGACGGCTGCACGCCGTGCCACAAGCGCGCCTTATATCGCTCACACATTCTCTCTCGCACGGTGGTCCCTGCTGGTGGGGGCTAGGCGGTGCTAGGCGGGGCGGTGTAGTGCCGTCGTCTGTGAGCGGTCAAGAAAAGCAATACGGCATGGCACTTTCTAGCGCTGATAGA
>JALIZH010022842.1:0-26034 GCA_030522465.1 Rhipicephalus appendiculatus
ACATTCCGACCTTCTTGACTCTCCCGGCTCTTGCGGGACTACATTTCATGATTGGGACCCGCTATCTGAGGTGAGATACCTGTTCAAGGCGCGGTTGGTTGCGCCCTATCCTCAAAGCCACAGCGGCCGCGCGATTTGAAAAATGCGTTCACAAACTCACTTTCACTAAAATCTCGAGCCAGCGTTACCGCCGTTTTCGTTAACTTTACAGTAAAGTTACATGAAATTCTTCCTGATGAGAGCACAAATTATTTGAGTTTTCCTTAAGTATTTCTAGGCTGTCCTAAATCCCCGAGAGTTTTCGGTTTTCCCTGTTCGTAAACACACTGCACGTGATCTCCGGCAGGCCAGCGCAGGCAGCTAGCCTGGATAGAATTATGCCTCGCCACATGTACGTCTGTATTACGTTCCAACGTATCATTTGTCTTGGCGTTGGCGGTCTAGCTTTATAGAGAACGTTGCCATGCGAAAGGAGACCACCACATTTCATGCTCGCTCCTCCTTTTCTCTCCTCACTGTCATTCTATTTCGTAGGTATGCTCAGAAAGTGAATGAACTTCCTCGCGGCACTTGAAATCTTCGTGCGTTGATCGCCTGTCTAGGCTATGTTCGCCACAATGAAACTAGAGTCGTGCAAGCGCTAGAGAGCGCCTCTCTCGTGCTTCATAACGCCTGTCTCGATTTTATTTCGTTTTCTATGCGCACCATTTTTGACGCGACGGTGTCCGAAGTGTGTGTTGTAAATGTAGGATGCACTGACACCTTTTTTCGAAGGCTAGCTTACTCTGCCATGCAATGCTCCTGTACACAGAGACGACTCTGAGCAAGCGTGACGCTCAGCAAATGGTGATAAGATATTTTATTTTGATATTAAATCACCCCTGAAACCAAATTTGGAAACTCGAGATGCTAGTGTTATTTGAGACTACTGCATGCGGGGGCACTTCTGACCGATTATTAGGGATGAGCGTTTCCTATAAGATATGTTAATTTGGCTTTAAAGTAAGGATGAGTGCTCATCCGAGTATTCAGCTCCAGTCGACATTTTCTGTGCTTTGACGTAGACAGAGGCTCCCCTCGTGACGTTGCAGAGGTCAAGCAAGTATTGTCGACGTCAGAGAACAGTTTCGTGGCGCGCACAATACCCCGACTCAGGGGCGTAGCCAGAAATTTTTTTCGGGGGGCACCTCCTTGATTTCGGGAGGGGCGCCTCCTTTAAATGGTCATTTTTCGCTCTGTATACCATGGCGAAAAAAAAATTTCAGGGGGAAGACGGGGGGGGGGGGCACGTGCCCGGTGTGCCACCCCCTGGCTATGCCATTGCCCCGACTGGCACCCGGCGAGGACTATTTTTCGTCACCCCTCTCGCTTTGTTGTCGGGCTGCTCTCAGGGCGGTTATGGCTGCTTACGCCAGGAATGCTTTTCTTTTTCCTGAGGGGGACACGCTCAAAGCACCCATATCTAGAGGTGTGCGCCGGGCCGGTTTCGACCGGCGGCGGCGTGGTCGGCGCACGCGGCGGCGGCGGTGTCGGCGGCGGCGGCGTCATCGGCGCACGCCGAGAATTTCATCGGCGGCGGCGCGCGGCCCATTTTTGTCGGCGGCGTGGAAACCGATACCACAATTTCAATACGCTGTTTCACTCCATCCTTCTTTGCTAAACCGCGAAAAAAGGATAAAATTCGGTGTTTTTTTAATCCTAAGGGCTCAGAGGACAGCATACAGAGGTTTTAAAAGATAGACATCTGGAAAACGTAAATCATTTGTTATGTAGCCTTCATATGGAAAAAAAAAAGGAAGAAGAAAGGCGGCATATATCTCAAGTTGTGTACTGCGTAATAACCATTTCTGGGGTTTCACGTGCCAAGACCACGATATGAACACGATGATGAATAAACTTTATTACTATGCGAAACTCCGTGGTTAATCCTGGTTCGAGCCCTCTTGTAGAGCCCCACAGGCCGCGGCGGCTCGCCGGGCCTGGTCCAGTGTCACCAGTTGGCTCCCCAGTGCCAGCTCGGAAAGCCGTGCCTCCCAAGACCACGTTGTGAGTGTGTGCCGTGAACGCACCAACCTAGATACCGCATGGGCTGGCCGCTCTGTACATTGGTACGTCATGTGTGTAAGCGTGTCTGTGTGGTCACTACACCAGGGGCATATCCCTGTTGTGTATACCTGTGGAAAAATTACGTGTAGTCTTGATATGTGTGGGTATGTGTTCGTTTGGAGGCGGCGCCAATCCCTGGTCTGCTGGCTGCTTAAGTTGGGATGTGGAGGGGCGTATTTCCGTCTTGTAAGTCGTTGGTTTTCCAAGATCTGTCTGCTTGTAATGTTCTGTTCTTCATGGTGGCCTGCGGGGTCCCCTGAGGAAGGCCCTGCGTCTCGGCCAGTAAGTCCGCGAGCTACGCAATTTGCCTCCTCATTTCCCCTCAGGCCCGCATGCCCGGGGCACCAGGCGACGCCATGTACCTCCGTCAGCGTGGGCCCCAAAATATCAGTGACGCATCTGGGAAGTGTGCCTCTAAGATATAAGCGACAGGCAGCTTGCGAGTCTGTCAAAATATATGCTGGGCGTCCCCTTCTTTCTGCCTCTTTGATTGCCAAGGCTATGGCTGTTGCTTCTGCGGTGGCGCTTGATCTAGTGCGTACAGATGCACAAGCCACGACTTTGTTTTGGTTGGTCGCTGCCGCTACATATGCCTGTTTTCTGGGGCCTTGTGATGGTACGGGATATAGACTAGCGTCCGTAAAGTAGGTGTCAGGGCCACTACGTCTCTGAAGGAGTTTTCGTGCTCGCCCTTGACGGCGATTTTTGTTGTAGAGCGGGTGCATGTTCTTTGGAACTGGTTCCACGACGATTTGTTCCCGTATTTGCGTGGGCACGATTACCGTCTCGTCACCACAATATTGAGGGGTGAGAGGGTATCCCAGCCTCTGCATCAATTTCCTTCCCTGTTGTGTGGTGGTGAGTCGTTCTCTTTGTGCGATTAGCGTGGCGGCTGCCAATTCTTCATACGTATTATGTATGCCGATTGCCACGAGCACAGAAAGACTCATGGCAATCGGCATACATAATACATATGAACACGAGGCACGAGGCAGTGGGTGGCTCCGGATGTTTCGACCACCCGAGGTTCTTTGACATGAACTGATATCGCATACACGGGCCTCTCGCCTTTAGCGTCCGGGATCGAACCCGCGTCTTCGCGCCAGTATCCGACCACCGTGCCACCGCGTATGTTGAATGCGTATATCTTTTTTTCACAAACGAGCAGCGCAGCTTTTCATTTTCCCTTTTGTGTGCGTGTGTGTCATGGTTGCGCTTGTTTTACGAGAGTCTGCTGCTGAGCCTAGTGGGTAAATAGCTTGACTCAAGAGGAGAAAATTTGACGAGCACACACTGTGGGTCTAACAACATTTTAATAACGTGGCTCGAAAGGAAAACTATGACGCACATGCATTCACCGTACATGATGCAGTAGAGATGAAAGCGCTGCGCATGAGACAATCCAATAACAAAAACACGGATGAGCCGTAAAAGGCCATGCAGATACAAACGCAGCGCATTGTACACCTTCTAATTACATTTCTCTAAAAAAGTCGCCGCTTTTCGCGATAACTGTAAAGAAGGAACACTTTCGTACCGATCATGCGATCCCCGCAGGGGCGTCTGTGAAAGCAGGCGTTTGGTGTGTGGCGACACCACGGACCCGAGCTAACGGGGGGGGTTTTCGACCTCCTCCCACGCCTCGCCGTGCGTGGCTCAGCCGTGTCCGGGGAAAAGGGGATCCTGGGGGGTTGAGCCGACGCCGGGTGATTGGACCTTTAAGGCCCCCCGGCGGAGGCAACACACCCCTTTGGCCCGTGCTTCACGTAGACGGCACCCCTGGGCTGACCCACCCAGGGGAAATCGGCAGTCGCCTTTTCCTGTCTCCTTCTCTCCCTACATCTTCGTCTTTCTCTCTCTCTTTTATTCTTTCCTGTCCTCTTCTCTCTTCTATTCACTTCCAATTTTCCAGGCGGCGAGGGTTAACCTTGTGTGGGTGCCCAACCTTGGCTACACATATTTGGTTATAGTGATAGCGTACTACTGGCGTTGTGCGAACTTTTCAAGTTTAGCCGCGTCCCCTTGTTGGGCTCCTTGGTGGGCGGTTGGCGCTGTTGCCGAACACATTCACTTCTCTTATGGCTAAACAGGCTTCTTTTGTCGACGATCGCCCTCAGAAAAGAGGGCGCACCGAAGCAACTTTTCAATTTTTTTTCCAAAAGAACAGTGACAACTTTCCAAAGTACCACGTAATTCATAGTGAGGGCAGCACAAGTGCTCGCAAATTGTCCCCTTTCTTGGTAGCGAAATGCCTCGGAAATACAATCGGACCAGGCTACAAGGCCACAAAGATGAGCAACGGTGACCTACTTCTTCAACTGAAAGACAAAGACCAATTTGAGAAAATGAATGACTTAAAATGCATAGGTGACGTAGCAGTCACCATGTCTGCACATCGAACAATGAACACGAGCCGTGGCGTAATCTCTGAAGACGACTTCTTAGACCTTAGCGATGAAGAACTTCTAGACGGTCTCCGGGATCAAAATGTTATAAAAGTGGAAAGAATCCTAATCCGTAGAAACAATGAGCAAATCCGCACCAAGCACATCATACTAACCTTTGACACAAGTGTCCTCCCTAGCACACTAGATGCAGGGTACATCAAACTTCGTGTGAGGCCGTACATCCCAAATCCTCGGCGGTGCTATAACTGCCAGCGATACGGGCACGGATCCCAGACCTGCCGTGGAAAGCAGACATGTGCTAAATGCAGTTCCAATGAACACACATCTGACGTTTGCGACTCAACCGCACATTGTGTGAACTGTGATGGAAGCCATCCAGCCTACTCCAGAACATGTCCTAAATGGAAGATAGAAAAAGAAATCATTTCCCTAAAAGTAAAAGAAAACATCACATTTCATGAAGCAAGGAAGCGACTCTCATACCTTGATCACACCAGTTTTGCCGAGGTGGCGCGACGGGGGGCAGCGTCACAAATGTCTCGGCAGTCTACCGCGGTCACCAACAGTGTCCCGGTAGTCACCTCGCCCGCCCCCCAGGTGGCAGCCGCTACTGCTGCGCCATCAACTTCGAAGACAGGTCCTCAGACTTTGGTTCCACAGGTCCCAAAGCTGATCCGAACTCCAAGGCAGGAGACGAAAGTCTCGGTGGCCGGTCCTCGATCTTCCAGTGCCTCAGATAAGGCTATGGAGGTCGACGGACGAACACCAGCGTCGTCGACGCCCAAAGATCAGCGCTCTTTGGAGCGCAATAAGAAAGGAAAACATCCCGTAACTGCTCCGCCAAAGGGATCGGTAACCTGAAGGGTTACCTCCCTTGTGCACATACATAGATATCCTTAACACGTGCATCTGAACACAGAACCCATACAATCTTCTCCTCAATATGTCCACACAAATATTACAATGGAATGTCAGGGGCCTATTTCATAACCTAGATGATATCAAAGACTTACTAAATGATTATCAGCCAAGAGTGTTCTGTGTTCAAGAAACACATCTTAAGTCAACTAATAGGAATTTCTTAAATCAATACGTGGTTTTTCGTAAAGATCGAAATAGTGGCAACTCATCAGGAGGTGTAGCAATCATTGCGCAAAAGACCGTTCCATGCCAGCACATTGCCCTACAAAGCTCTCTCGAGGTTGTGGCTGTTCGGGCTATTTTATTCAATCATCTGATAACTGTTTGCTCCATCTATATACCCCCCGGCGAAAGGTTCGACAAAATAGAGTTTGAAAAGCTGATTGATCAGCTTCCAGAACCATATGTTTTAATTGGAGATTTTAATGCTCACAGTGCGTTATGGGGCGATACTAGATGTGATACGAGAGGTCGCGCAATAGAAAATTTTCTCTCATCTGGAGCCTGTCTCTTCAACAAGGCAGAGCCAACATACTACAGTACCACACACAATACATACTCATGCATAGATTTAGCCATCGGGTCACCGTCACTTCTACCTTACCTACATTGGAAAGTTATTAATAATCCATATGGGAGTGACCATTTCCCTACTCTTTTAGAAACAAGACAATGGCATGACGGACCAGCTTACCCTAAAAAATGGAACCTTCGCGGTGCAAACAGGGTGAAATTTAGAGAGCTATGCATACTTCGCCTCGAAGAGGTGGACCACCTAGATGTAGAAGAGATGGCTAACTATATCTCTGAATATATCTTCACCTCAGCCAAAAAAGTGCATACCTCAGTCTAGCGCTAACAAAGTCAATGCGAAACCATGGTGGAATAATGAGTGTGAAATCGCAAAAAAACGCCAAAACAAAGCATGGGGATATTTTTCTCGCTACCCAACAGTAGAAAACTTGGTAAACTTCAAAAGTTGCAAAGCGAATGGCAGACGTATCCGTCGTATAGCCAAAAGGGAAAGCTGGACGCGCTACATATCCTCAATAAACTCTTACACAGATGCCAGCAAGGTGTATAATAGGGTCCATAAACTCAAAGGAAACCGGCCGAATCCTTTCCCTATGGTCAATGACTCATGCGATACAATAGAAAAACAAGCAAACACTCTTGGCGAACACTTCGAAAAAATATCAAGCTCAGGAAATTATACCGCCAAGTTCCTACACCATAAAAGAGTAGCTGAAAGTGTACCTCTGCGCGCGAACAAGCCTGTATCAGATGGATACAATCAACTACTAACACTCCATGAACTGAAGCTTGCCCTTGGTTCTTGTGGAAGTTCAGCCCCTGGTGCTGACACAATCACCTACGAAATGATTCAAAAATCTCCCCGACGAAACCCCTAAACTGCCTTTTAGGCCTTTACAACAAGATTTTCGATACTGGCAACATACCCTCCTCCTGGAAAGAAGCAATAGTCCTACCAATCCTCAAACAGGGCAAAGATCCTTCCTCGGTGAATAGTTACAGGCCTATTGCACTCACAAGCTGCTTACTCAAAGTGCTTGAAAAAATGATTAACCGCCGTTTAGTCTATTATCTAGAATATAACGGTATATTGGACCCTTGTCAATCTGGCTTTCGAAGAGCTAGGTCTACAACTGATAATCTTGTCCTCCTCGAGTCATATATACGTGATGCATTTGTACACAACCAATACTGTCTTTCTGTGTTCTTTGACCTAGAAAAGGCGTATGATACGGCCTGGCGATACGGAATCTTGCAAGACTTATCGTCCTTTGGAATAGGTGGTAGGTTGATACACATCTTACGAGATTACCTATCTGAAAGAAAGTTCCGTGTAAGAATAGGCAGTGTATTGTCTCGCACATTTCTTCAAGAAAAATGGGAGTACCGCAAGGAGGAGTATTGAGCTGCACACTTTTTATAGTTAAAATGAACTCTCTTCGCTCTGCTCTGCCACCTGCGATATCGTATTCAGTCTATGTGGACGACATCCAAATCAGCTTCAAATCGTGTAACTTGACTATATGCGAACGCCAGATACAGTTAGGTGTTAACCGCCTTGCGAAATGGGCTGACGAAAATGGTTTTAAGTTTAACACTGACAAGACTACTTGTGTGCTGTTCTCCAGACGAAGAGGTATACACCCTGATCCTTGCATACTAATGAATGGACAAAGCTTAATCACTGCAAAAGAACAAAAATTCCTCGGCGTAGTTTTTGATGCTAAGCTCACCTTCATCCAGCACATAAAACAATTGAAGCTAAAATGCCTTCAGACCATGAACCTTTTAAAGATTTTATCTCATCAGTCGTGGGGCACAGACAGGTATTGTCTCATATCTCTATTTAGAAGCCTGGTCCTGTCGCGCATCGATTATGGTTGCATAGTATACCAGTCAGCTTCAAAGACAGCACTCAAAATATTGGACCCCTGTATACCATTTAGGTATACGCCTGGCGCTTGGAGCATTCCGTACGAGCCCTGTACAAAGTCTTTATGCAGAGTCGGATCAGTGGCCGCTGGACTATCAGCGCACATATCTAGGCGTCACCTATGCAATAAGAATCATGGCTCTGAAGCAGCACCCATGCAAAGCACTCTTGAATGACGTCTCTGCAACTCAGCTATACATAAACCGTCCTTTCTATCGCACCACCGTTTCCGGTGGCAATAAAACCAGTCGTTGAAAAACTTGGAATTCGTTTCGCGGATTTGCAGGAAAGTGACCACGCTGAAATCGTTCCTCCCTGGCAGCAGTGTCCGGTCGCTTGTGACTGGTCCTTCAAAGACCTCAAAAGGAAAACCTGCCCCAATGCGCTAATTGAACAACATTTCTTGGCCCTTGAGCACAAATATCGGTCAGCCGCCTTCTTCTCTGATGGTTCAAAGACCCAAACATCCGTATCCTGTGCAGCCTACGGCCAAAACTTCTCCGATACCAAAACCTTGCACATGCATACCAGCATCTTCACGGCTGAAGCGTGTGGTATCCTGCTTGTTATTCAGCACATTGTACAACACAAAATACAAAGGTCTGTAGTGTACACAGACTCTCTGAGCGTTGTTACTGCCCTGTCTCGTGGCAAGTACAGCATGAACCCTGTTTTCAACAAGCTTCTTAATGAGATTCATGCGGCCTACAACCTAAAGCTTTCTATTGTCCTATGCTGGGTACCAGGTCATTCTGGGATCGCGGGCAATGAAATAGTTGACAAGAATGCCCGAGAAGCAGCGAGTCGGAACATTATAGATATAAGCTCTGTTCCGGGTGTGGATCTGAAACCTGTTGTACGTAGAGGGCTACGGAGCCACTGGCAAGCTGAATGGGACAAACAGGTCGACAACAAGCTCCACCTAGTAAAACCACAACTAAGAAAGGTTATCCCACAAAAACTCAATAGATTCACAGAAGTCACCATAGCTCGGCTCAGGATAGGCCACACTTATGCCACACATAAACACCTTCTGACAGGCACTGATCCACCGACATGTATACACTGTGGAGAGAATCTAACTGTTTTGCATGTCCTCATTGAATGCCCCGGGCTTCACCAAGAGCGGCTGACTCATTTTAGGGAACTGTACCGGTATCGTATTCCATTTCATCCCGCGCTATTTTTATCACTCGACTCAATGTTCAACCTGAAGAAACTTTTTAATTATCTTGCAAAAGTTGACTTTTTAGCAATGGTATCATTCCATCCTAGTCACCAGGCTGGGCCTCACCTGTGAGGTACCGCCTGTTGCCAAAAAAGTATGTTTGAGCCTTCGCAGTTCTTGCTCAAGCAAGGACTGGACAGTGAGGGTCTCAGACCTTGCCAAATCATCTACCATGAGACTGCAGCCAAAGAATTGAAGGCCTTTTAACAGAGTGACACTCATTTTAGACGCGCTGTACTTTAATACATTTCGTAGATATGCCCTGCAAAGCATATATTTTAAATTATTTTTATTCTAATAACCTGAAAAGACACAATACTTGTACTGGCGCTCTTTGGCCTCAGATGCCCTTGCGCCAATAAAACTTAATGTAATAAAATACCGATCATGCGATCATGTTTTTGCATTCGATGCACTTCAATCAGCTCTCTCTGAAATGTCGTGGCGGTCCTACGAATAATTATGGTATCATTACAAGAACGGGCGCGCACTGTGCAATGAGGAAGCAAATTCGCTCCTCCTAGCTGATGTGACGGGCGTTTCATATGTTCTTTAAGGCGAGTGTTGGCGGTAACGCGTTACTTTTTTCGCTAACTCAGTAATGTACTCAGTGCATATACAGTGACAATGTATGGAGCTGACATTGCGCCTCCCCTCCCTATTATGTCAATGTATGGGGCTGACTGGCACTCACTCCCACCTCCTCCTTGACGATGCAGTTGATGCCGCCCAACTTGGTTTTGATATCCAGACACAGATTGCTGAGAGTCTGCTTGTCCAATGTTGTCACATTTCTGAAATATACGCACTGCGTGGCGAGAGGAGGGGCTGATATCGCGCCCCTCCTCTTAGGTGACTAAGGGGTGGGGGGCGGTCCCCCCCGTGCGCACACCTATGGGAACTGTAAGCATTCTTCGGTAACGTGTGGTGTCACGTTACTCGTTGGTTTTTCATCTGGTAGGTGCCATTTTCCCAGAGCTCTCTCCGACAATTTCTTTTGTCGAAGCGTCGGACTGTTGTTGGCCTGCCAGGCATTGACAAAGAAAGCGCAGGCGAAATCGCCTTTTTCGTGAAAATTGCGGGGACAAATTTCTAAAGACGCGCCGATTACCTCTGGGGATCGAGAGTTGGGCCATCTCCACACAAAGCTTCAATAAAGCAGTGGCATCCGCCATGAGAAACTGTACGAACATGCTTTTCGTGGAAGTGGATTGTAGCAGGTGGATTGCTGGCAGCGGCGCCTTTTCGTTCCCGAAAGAGAGGCCGCCCGAAGGGAAAGCGCAAGGGCTGGTTTACCCCACACTATGCACTGAATTTCCAGTCAACGGCACCGGTGTGTCGTCACTGGCTGTCGTCGCCTCAACTTGCCCTCGATGATTGCCCTTGCTGTTGTCCAGTAATGGTGCTATTGCTCATTGCCCAGGTGGCCGCAGTCTGCAACCCCCGCTTCTCTCTCTTTGAGCTGGATGACGTTGCGGGGATACCAGTGTCATCAGCCTCCCCCTGGCTCTCTACTTTCTACAAACCTTACACCGTCATTTCTTAAACCGTATGGCGTCTTAAATTGCTGAAATGGCGCGCCGATCGCGTCGAGAAAACACGTCGTCGGCGCGCCGATCTGTTGGCGTCGGCGGCGGCGCGACGACGTATCGGCGCACACCTCTACCACACACCTCTACCTCTACCTCTACCTCTAGACGTATCGGCGCACACCTCTACCTATACCTTGAGGCAGTAGCCGTCCGAGCCGTTATCTTCAATAAACTGGTCATAATTCGCTCCATTTACATACCTCCACACCACCAACTCACTAAACACGAATTCCAGTCATTAATAGATGAACTTCCAGAACCTTATCTTGTCCTTGGAGACTTCAACGCACATAGAAGCCTGTGTGGGGATTCTCGCTGCAATGCGCGAGGCCTTCTAATCGAACAATTCCTATTTTCTTCTGGCGCGTGCCTTTTGAATCACAAGGAACCGACTTATTACAGCCTCGCTAACAATACTTACTCATCCATAGATCTCCGCATTACGTCCCCATCGCTTCTACCCCTAGTCAAATGGAAAGTCATTAATAATCCCTACGGAAGTGACCACTTCCCAATAATTCTGAGCACACCAATATATAATTAAGGTCCTCCACAGCTTCCCAGGTGGCAGATGGACAAGGCCGACTCGGAACAGTTTCGAAAAGCTACTCACTTAAGCTGGTCTGATATGTGTGGCTTAAGCACTGGTGCAGCTGTAGACTACTTTACAGCTTTTATTATTCATGCTACAACCAAGTGTATCCCGCAAACTGGACTGTCCACCAAACGACGTGTCCCTTGGTGGAACAGTGAGTGTCGAAATGCACGAAAAAAAGCAAAATAAATTATGGAAATTGCTTCGGGACTCACCCACAGCCGAAAATCTTGACACTTTTAAGAACATTATGTCTCAAGGCAGAAGAACACGCAGGCAGGCTAGAAGGGAGAGCTGGCAAAGGTTTTTATCCGGAATCAATTCATATACACAAGAGGCGAAGGTCTGGAACATGGTTGGCAAGGTAGCAGGACGACAAGCACATTCACTTCCTCTAGTAAACACACAAGGCGACAGCTCGGAAGACCAGGCGACCTCTCTCGGCACATACTTCGAACAGGTCTCCAGCTCGTCGCACTATACTGCAACCTTCCAACAATACAAAACAAGAATCGAAAGACAGAAACTAGACCGCAAATCCGCAATACACGAGCCATACAATGAACCGTTCGTCTTAGCTGAGCTACAGGCATCGCTAAAGTGCTGCAATGATTCCGCCCCAGGCTCCGACCGTGTGGCATATGAAATGTTGAAACACCTGCCCTCTTAAACCAAAAACCCCGCAGGGGCGTCTGCGAAAGCAGGCGTTTGGTGTGTGGCGACACCACGGACCTGAGCTAACGGGGAGGTTTCGACCTCCTCCCACGCCTCGCCGTGCGTGGCTCAGCCGTGTCCGGGGAAAAGGGGATCCTGAAGGTTGAGCCGACGCCGGGTGCGTGGACCTTTAAGGCTCCCTGGCCGAGGCAACACACCCCTTTGGCCTCGGCTTCACGTAGACGGCACCCCTGGACTGACCCACCCAGGGGAAATCGGCAGTCGCCTTTTCCCATCTCTCTCTCTCTCCCTACATCTTCGCCTTTCCCTCTCACTTTCAATCTTTCCTGTCTTCTACTCTTTTGACTTACTTCTAGTTTTCCTGGCGGCGAGGGTTAACCTTGCGTAGTTGCCCATCCTTGGGTAGGTATATTTGGTTATTGCGGCGATGCATGGCTGGCGACTGCAAGTGTTCTACCTTGCACCGTCCCCTTGTTGGGCTCGATGGCGGGTGGCCGCCATCGCCGCCGAACATCAAATTCTCTGTATGGCGAACTTTTTTCCCGCACTTCCTGATCGCCGACAGAAAAGGTGGCGCACCGAAGAACCATTCACATTCTGGAAACCAATTCAGTCCTTCCCAAAGTACCATGTTGTGCATAGCCAAGCATTTGACGGAAGCAATTGGCCCAGGCTATAATGTCACCAAGATGGGAAGCGGCGACCTCCTCCTGGAACTTCGCGACAAGCTTCGAAATGACAACCTATCCAAACTTGTAGCACTTGGGGACGTTCCAGTTTCAGTAGGCCCACACAGATCCATGAAAACAGTCCGTGGTGTCAACTCTGATAATGATCTCCTTGAGCCATCAGAAAGTGAAATACTGGAAGGCTGGCAAGACCAGAATCTAGTCAAGGTCCAAAGAATAATAATACGACGAGACGATAAAGAAATACCAACCAAACACATAATTATCACCTTCGGTACCAGTGACTTACTCCAATCCATTGAAACCGGCTACTGTAAGCTCCGTGTCAGGCCCTATGTACCAAATCCGCGTAGATGTTTCAAATGTCAGTGCTTTGGACATGGGTTGCAAAGTTGCAGAGGGCGCGCTACTTGCGCTAAATGTGACTCCAACGAGCATTCATCGGAATCTCCGTCACTCCTGACCTTTCTGAAATGGAAAGTCATTGATAATCCTTACGGAAGTGACCACTTTCCCATAGTTCTGAGCACACCAATATCAAACGAAGGTCCTCCACAGGTCCCCAAGTGGCACACCGACAAAGCCGACTGGGAAAAGTTTCAGAAAGTTACTGTCTTAACTTGGAATGACATGTGTGCCTTAAGCATAGAAGCTGCTGTGGACTATTTTACAGCTTTTTTGATTGACGCAGCAATCAAATGTATTCCTGAAACAAGTGGACAGTCTGGGAAACGACGTGTCCCATGGTGGAATAACGAGTGTCGAAATGCGCGCAAAAAACAAAACAAGGCATGGAGGTTGCTTCGGGACTCGCCGACAGCCGAGAATTTTACCAATTTTACAGAATTAATGTCTCAAGGCAGGAGAACGCGCCGACAGGCTAGAAGGGAGAGTTGGCACAAGTTTTTATCTGGCGTCAATTCTAATATATAGGAGGGCAAAGTCTGGAACATGGTTGGTAGGGTAGCAGCACGGCAGGCACATTCACTCCCGCTAGTAACCACACAAGGCGACAGCTTGGAAGACCAGGCGAATTTTACCAGGCGTAAAAGTACGAAAACTGAAGGATACAACCAACCCTTCTGCTTAGCAGAGCTGCAGGCAGTACTTAACTGTTGCAACAATTCCGCTCCAGGTAACGACCGCATAATCTACGACATGTTGAAACACCTCCCCTCTGAAACACAGAAAACCCTTCTTTGCCTGTACAACGCCGTGTGGTTCTCCGGCGAGATACCCTCATCTTGGAAAGAGGCCATTATTATCCCTGTCTTGAAACAGGGCAAAGATCCATGTTCTGTTTCAAGCTACCGCCCTATAGCACTAACAAGCTGTCTATGTAAATTGTTTGAAAAAATGATTAACCGCCGTCTTCTACATTTCTTGGAATCAAACAAGCTCCTAGACCCATATCAGTGCGGGTTTCGAGAGGGCCGGTGCACGACTGACCATCTCATACGTATCGAATCACACATTCGCGAAGCTTTTGTCCACAATCAATTTTTCCTTTCCGTATTCCTTGATATGGAGAAGGCGTACGACACCACATGGCGGTGTGGAATATTGAGGGACCTCTGGCACCTGGGTGTACGAGGCACGATGCTAGATATAATAGAAAGCTACTTGTCGAACCGTACATTCCGTGTTCGAGTCGGCAATGCCCTATCAGGACCATTTGTGCAAGAAACGGGAGTGCCCCAGGGAGGGGTACTCAGTTGTACACTCTTTATAGTTAAAATGAATTCCTTGCGTATGTGCATTCCAGCCACCATGTTTTATTGTACATATGTCGATGATGTAGAAATAGGTTTTAAATCATGCAATCTCGCCACATGTCAACGGCAGGTAGAGCTTGGACTGAACAAGGTGGCCAAGTCGGCAGGCGAGAATGGCTTTAGTCTAAATCCACAAAAGAGCACTTGCGTCGTATTTTCCAGAAAATGTGGGCTACACCCTGATCCGGACATTGACCTGCAGGGTCAACGTCTACCTGTAATAACGGAGCAAAAATTTTTGGGGGTAATTCTGGATGCAAAGCTGACATTTGTACCTCATATAAAATACCTAAAAAAACAAGTGTATGAAATCAATGAACATTTTAAAAGTGTTGTCACATACCACATGGGGTAGCGACAAGAAGTGCTTGATAAATCTTGATAAAAGGCTCATCCGTTCACGTCTAGACTATGGAGCCATAATTTATCAGTCTGCCACGCCAAGCGCCTTGAAAATGCTAGACCCCATCCACCACTTAGGTATTCGGTTATCTACAGGTGCTTTCAGGAGAAGCCCTGTAGGAAGCCTCTATGTGGAATCGAACGAGTGGTCCCTACACCTGCACAGATCTTACCTGTCGTTTGTATATTTCCTCAAGGTGAATGCAAACAACGAACACCCTGCACACACCACAATCAATGATTTGTCTAGCTCTGCCTTGTTTTACAACCGTCCTTCGGTAAGACAGCCCTACGCACTTCGCGTGAGGGGCCTAGCTCAGGAAATGGATTTGCCACTCCTTGAGCCCCGTTTGGCGCCTCCTGCTGTAAATCTCGCGCCATGGCAGTGGCGGCTTATAAATTGCGATGTGTCCTTCGTAGAGGTTACTATGCACGCGCCTCTTGCACATATCCGCCTACACTTCCTCGAATTACAGCACAAGTACTCCTACCCTGAGTTTTTTACCGATGCATCAAAGACTCAAACCGGTGTGTCCTACGCAGCGGTCGGACCATCGTTTTCCGATGCCGGCGCTCTGCATCCCAACACAAGCATTTTTACAGCGGAAGCCTATGCGATGCTTACGGCCGTTAAACACATTCAACAATTAAAACTACAAAACGCAGTTATATACACAGATTCCCTAAATGCAGTAAAAGCTTTAAAAACTTTGAAAAAAAACATACAAATCCTATCCTCATCTCTCTCTACTCAATCTTATGCACGATGTACGCACTAAAACAGCATGTCGTTGTGTGCTGTGTGCCAGGACACCGCGAGATCGAGGGGGAACGTGTTGGCGGACCACCTAGCTGCATCCGCCCACGAAAACGCTGCCGTTTTAACCATGGCTGTCCCTGCCCTAGACCTGAAGCCATCCCTAAAACAGAAGCTCAGAGCTCATTGGCAACGCTTATGGGATAAGGGAAAACAAAATAAGCTGCATCTTATAAAACCGCATCTTGGTAATTGGCCGCCGATATCTAAGTCACGTGATACAGAAATAATGCTCTGCAGACTTAGAATAGGACACACACACACAACACACTCATACCTTTTGTCCGGTGGGGATCCACCTTTGTGTCATAAGTGTGGCGAGCCTCTTACTGTTCTTCACGTCCTCTTGCAATGCACAGAACTAGACGCTGAAAGAAACAAGCATTTCCCATGAATATACCGGCAACAAATACCACTTCACCCTGCTATGTTCTTAGGCAGTGAAGCACTTTTTAAATATCAATCTCTCTTTGCATTTCTTAATGATATTGATAATTTTAACGTTATTTACCCAGGTAACCCGTAGCGCCGCCTCACAGCTGAGGTTACGGCTGCGGTGGCTCTACCAAATGAAGCACCTGCCTCCCGGCCTTTGGGCTCAAAGACTCTGATGAGGCATTCGTGCTATTTCAATATCTCACTTGTAGAAATCATACTCACCGGTCAATCATATCACACCCATAGATCACATCACGTGTCACTGCCATAATTTTATGCTATATACACATGTTTTACGCTCCGATAGAGCGCGTGATTTTAGGCCTCTTTACAGCCGTTGTACACCTACCATCAAAATCCTACCATTATCCTACCATAAACCTGCTATCAAAACTCACTAGTCAAAGGTAGTACTACATCATCAGTAATGGCGCTCTTTGGCCACCCATGGCCCTTGCGCCACAAAAGCCTACTAATCATCATCATCAGGCGAATTTTCTCGGTGCGCACTTCGAACCGGTGTCCAGCTTGTCGCACTATTCTGAAGCCTTCCAACGACACAAAAGCAGAATAGAAAAACAAAAACTAGAGCGAAAATCCACAAAACACGAGACATTCAATGAACCTTTCTGTTTAGCTGAGCCAGAGGCCTCGCTAAACAGGTCCAATAAATCCGCCCCAGGTTCCGACCGTGTGGCATATGAAATGTTGATATACCTGCCTTCTGAAACCAAAAAAGCCCTCCTTTCCCTGTATAATGCTGTATGGTTTTCCGGCGAGATCCCCTCAGTCTGGAAAGAAGCCATTGTTATTCCGATCATAAAACAGGGCAAGGACCCGTCCTCAGTTTCAAGCTACAGGCCCATCGCCCTAACGAGCTGTCTGTGCAAGGTTTTCGAAAAGATGATAAATAGGCGACTGATACACTTCCTTGAAACAAACAACCTACTGGACCCGTACCAGTGCGGTTTTAGAGAGGCTAGCTCCACCACTGACCACCTTGTCCGTATCGAGGCACAAATTCGAGACGCTTTCGTCCATAAGCAATTTTTTCTTTCTGTGTCTCGATATGGAGGCCTATGACAGTACATGGCGCTTTGGTATACTAAGAGACCTTTCACACTTAGGGGTACGGGGTAGAATGTTGACCATAATCGAAAGCTACCTGTCCAATCGAACATTCCGTGTTCGAGTAGGCACTGTTTTGTCCCGCGCATTTGTCCAACAGGAGCGCCGCAAGGTGGTGTACTGAGTTGTACACTTTTAAATGCGAAGCATTTCTTAGCGAACTTCGGTGACTTTGAGCGTATCTATCTATCTATCTATCTATCTATCTATCTATCTATCTATCTATCTATCTATCTATCTATCTATCTAGCCGCCTACGACTTTGTGCGCTCCTGGTCGTATCGTTAATGGGATTTATACCAAATTTGGTATGGTATAACATGACTGTATGACGAACATAAATGGCTGGTCATATCATGAAAATCATGACTACCTTGTCATGAAAAGAATGATTTACA
The DNA here is from genome assembly GCA_030522465.1 of Rhipicephalus appendiculatus. Taxonomy (NCBI): domain Eukaryota; kingdom Metazoa; phylum Arthropoda; class Arachnida; order Ixodida; family Ixodidae; genus Rhipicephalus; species Rhipicephalus appendiculatus. The sequence goes on from JALIZH010022842.1 coordinate 17,640, forward strand.
TGCCACGCTCATGGCGCGCTCGCGGCCGTTTCGTTAGCTTGATTTACACCAAATTTGAGATTGAGTGACGTGACTGTATGACGAACATAAATGACAAGTGGTAATATGGAAATCATGAGTTGTCATGTGCGACATGACTTGCATGCCACGCTCATGACGCGGTCACGGCCGTTTCGTTAGCTTGATATACACCAAATTTGGCTTGATATATACTGAGTATGTGCAGCGCAAGGAAACGAAGACAACAGAAGACACATGAACGACATAGACTGGCGCTGAACTTCCAACTGTTTTATTGAAAGGCATGAAGCCCTCTTTTATACATGCGCACATGTTATCAAATGCTATTGATGCATCATGGGTTGGCATACAAAAACTGCATCTCTTTGTCACTTAGATAAACACTTGCCGTACTGACACACTTGATACCAGATTCCCTAATATTAGCTGCCTCTATTATTTCTCGTTCTGTCTTAGTTTTTGCACGTTTGACAAAGGTCGCTTGATCAAAGTGTGGAGTGCAGCCATGTACCAACTAGCCCACCAACGTATCCTTCTTGACCAAATTTGGGAATGAGTGACGTGACTATATGACGAACATAAATGACAAGTGGTAATATGGAAATCATGACTTGTCATGTGCGACATCACTTGCATGCCACGCTCATGACGCGCTCACGCCCGTTTCGTTAGCTTGATATACACCAAATTTGGTATTGAGTGACATGACTGTATAACGAACATAAGTGGCAGATGGTAACATGAAAATCTTGGCATGCATGTCATCTACAACGTCATTTACATGCCACGCTCATGGTGCGCTTGCGTCCAGTTCCCTAGCTTGATATAGACCAAAATTTGTATTGCGCGACGTGACTGTATGACGAACATAAACGACAGGTCCTAACATGTAAAACATGACATGCAAATTATGTAAAGCATGATTTGCTCCTTTCTGGCTGCTTCGCATTACATCGATTCCCACAGTGCGTGGGATCTGCCGGCTTTTTATTATCAAAATGAATTCATTTCGCCTGTCCATCCCACGCAGTATGTTTTACTGCACATATGTCGATGATGTACAGGTTGGTTTTAAATTCTGCAACCTTTCTATGTGTGAACGGCAGGTTCAGTTAGGTTTGAACAAGGAATCTCAATGGGCAGAAGAAAATGGGTTTAAATTGAACGCACAAAAGAGCACATGCGTCCTGTTCTCTCGAGGAGGGGTCTTCATCCGGATCCGGATGTTAACCTGCATGGTGAACGTCTATCTGTGAAGACTGAGCATAAGTTTGTGGGCCTACTATTAGACACAAAACTAACCTTCATACCACATATCAAGTCTATCACGAACAAGTGTATGAAAACCATGAATATTCTGAAAGTGTCGCGAACTACGTGGGGTAGTGACAAGAAGTGCCTTCTCAATCTCTATAAAAGCCTCATACGCACTCGTCTAGATTACGGAGCTATAACATATCAGTCCGCAACACCGACAGCCTTAAAGATGCTTGATCCTATTCATCATCTAGGCATTCGCCTTTCTACGGGTGCTTTTCGCACCAGCCCCGTAGAAAGCCTGTACGTCTAATCGAACGAGTGGTCCCTACACCTGCAGAGATCGTACATGTCTTTTGTATATTACCTCAAGATCAACGCAGCCAAAGAACACCCCTCACACTTCACAATCAATGATCTGTCCAGCTCTGCCGTTTGACAACCGTCCTTCGCTGAGACAGCCCTATTCACTTCGTGTGAGGGGCCTGGCTGAGAAAACGGGTGTGCCAATCATTAAACACCGTTTGCTACCTCCCGCTGCAAGTCTCCCGCCGTGGCTGTGGCAGATTATAGATTGCGATATGTCATTCATAGAAGTTACGAAGCATGCGCCTATAGCACATATCCGCACGTACTTCCTGGAACTTCAACACAAATACGCGTGTCCTGAATTCTTTACAGATGCGTCAAAGTGTCACACTTCTGTATCGTACGTAGCGGTCGGTCCATCCTTTTCGGAAGCCGGCGTTTTGCATTCTGATACAGGCATCTTCACCGCAGAAGCGTATGCGATACTCGCGGCTGTTAAACGCATTAAACAATTAAAACTACAAAAGGCAGTAATTTACACGGATTCCCTAAGCGTGGTAAAAGCTCGGAATACACGCAAAAAACACACAAATCCTGTCCTTGTCTCGCTTTACTCATCTTTATGCACACTCTACACATTCAACCAGCATGTCGTTGTGTGCTGGGTTCCAGGGCACCGCGAGATCCAAGGTAACGTGATGGCGGACCAGCTGGCCGCATCCGCCCAAGAGAACACCGCCGCTACGTCCATGCCCGTCCCTGCGCTTGACTTAAAAGCTTGTCTTAAACGAAAGCTCAGAGCTTATTGGCAGAGCACATGGGATAGCCACACACAAAATAAGCTACACTTTATCAAGCCACTCCTTGGTAATTGACCGGAAGTCACGCTGCACAGAAGTTCCACTTACAAAGCTAAAAACAGGACATATACATAGTATACACTCATATCTTTTGTCCCGTGGCCATCTGTTATGATCGGACTTTTTGGCTTGGCGCCACTCGGACGAGCATGATTATTTCGCCATTCTGCCCTTTATTCCCGGGTCAGCGTTCCCCGAAGAGCACCAGTAGCGGCGACAACATGGCAATCCTGCTCTGAATCCTTCAGGGCCGTCGGCGCACCTCGTCAAACCCCTTTCGACTCACCTGACCGACTTTGACGGTATGGCCTAGGAGGGGCTGTTTGCAGGCGAGGCTGCTTGCTTTGTTCATCGTGCTACGCGACGCACCGATCAGCCGAGAACTTGGGAGACACGTTTCCCACACTCCGAGGGTTCCTTCGTGGCAGCCGCCTGGGAGGCACTTGCGTCGCAGCCGCTGCCGGGGAGTCATCGCTGCACCTGATTACACGGCTGGTTTACAGGAATGTGCATCACCTCGGCTAGGTCATTGTGTAGTGCAGTGCGAGGCCGTATTGTGTGCTGTGTACCCCTCTCCCGCGCCGCCGGGCGAACTGGGCGTGCCTCTTCCCTCTTTCCAGGGCGGGGAAGGAGGCGGTGTTTGACCTTCCCATTTGGAGGCGGAGATCAAGACGACATCGTCTCGATTGGACTATCCTGGACTTTATTGTTTTCCCGTGCAGGGAATCTTGGGAAGGCTAAGGCCTTAAAACGCGAGCGCCGAGACGCTCCAGATCATCTTCCTACATCATGTACAAACACGCTACCATGTAAATACTATAAATAAAACGTTCCTGTTGTCAGCTCCGGCTACTCTGCTCGACTTCTCCCTGCGACATGGCTGGTTCCGGTCCCATGGGCAGACCCCCCGACTACATCACCATCCACCTTTGTGTGATAAATGTGGTGAATCACTCACCGTCATTCACATTCTCATCCAATGCAGTGAATTAGACTTTATTAGAAAAAAGCACTTTCCATTAGCTGAGCGAGAACAAATTCCACTGCATCCTCGTATGTTCATAGGCAAAGAACCGATTTTTAAATATGAGTCATTGTTTGCCTTTTAACACGAAAGTGTTTTATGCCGGGGTCCACCAAGATTTGAGTGACGTATTTCCGTCACGGAAATGACGTCGAAAAAATACGCATGATCAGAAGACAAAGAAAAAAGTTCCGTCAACGGGAGTCGAACCTACGACCTCTCCGTCCGCGACGAGAGATGCCGGGCACGCTATCCACTGCGCCACGGTCACATACGCTGTAGGCTTAAAAAAAAAGCCTTTTTATATCTACCACTATCATGTCACGGTGATCTTTCTAAAGTGAAGCAATGCATTATGACCGTGAAATGCACGATTAATTCTTTCAAAGCGTCGTTTCTACGCGTTCGTCCCATTAGGCGCGTTTCGAATAGGAAAAGTACAATCCATGGTACAATTTTGTCGACGCATTAACACACTGCCAGGTGGCGACCCTACCCCGAGCGTCTTCCTCGCTCATAGTATCCGTCCATACCAAAAATAGCTGTACGACGCGCGAGTGCTAGGCGTGGCTGTAACTCCGCGTTCCTATCTCGCCCCGCGAAAAAAAATGCCCCCCACCTTCCCGAAGGGAATCGTGAGGAAATGCGAATGCAATTCGCGCGCGCTTCACTCCATTTATATATGGTGGTTGTGGTTCGAAGAAGGAAAAGGCGCCTAATTTCTGCAGCCTGGTCGGGAAGCACGGCGCAGCGGCTTTTTTTTTGCTTTCTTTCTGTTTTTTCTTCTTCTTTTTTTATTGTTTTTTAATTTTTTTCTTAACTTTCTTTTGTTCTTTTTTTCTTTTTTTTCTTTTTTTTATTAAAAAAAAATTTTTTTCATATAAAGCTCCGCCGAGCTCCCGCGATGCGAGCGCCCTCACGCACCTGAGCGCGCTCCTCCTCTCCACTCACTATAACACCCGCCGAGGCCACCGCGGACAACGCCAACGCCGGATGCCTGACATAGCCCGACTAAGAAATGCATTCGCATTTAAAACTGGGGATGCGTAAAGCACCCAGCAATGGAGCGGTGTTTCCTACTGGAACATGCCAATCGCTGCTAATGTGCAATGAGAGACCGAATACTCCGACTGGACACAAAGACTCGCAGTCCGCTTTTAGTTAACGCGCACGCTGCGAATTTTTATTGTTCAACAACGCACAGGAGAAATCTCCCACCGGCACCACCTTGGAGGTCAAGATCCATTGCCATATATACGGGGTGGCCAGTGAACGGTTGTGCAGCGCGAGCAGTCGGTTTTTTTAACCAAAAAAACTCGCCAGCAGACGCTGCCTGTGTCGGCGTCGCGAGGCGAGAGAGGGAAAGGGGGGGAGCGTAGGAGAGGAGAGAGAGGGGGGGCGCGCATGAGCAGTGGGAGTGTGGGACGCTGCGGGCAAATATGCCTAGAGAAGAGAGGGCGGAGCGTATGAGAGGAGAGAGAGGTGGGACGCGCATACGCAGTGGGGAGTGTGGACGGCGCGGGCAGGGATGCCTAGAGGAGAGAGGGGGAGCGTCGCAGGGGAGAGAGGAGGGGAGGCGCATGCGCAGTGAGGGTGTGGTTGCCGCGGGGAGGGATGCCTAGAGGAGAGAGGAGGTTTTTTATTTTTATTTTTTTTGAAAGGGTTTGCGCATGCGCAGTAAGGGTGGTCACGCCGCACACCACCACCACCGGATTAAGCTTCGCCATAAGATGCTTCACATCTAACACCTGCCGGCGCGCACACCTCCTCAACCTATCCTCCTCCTCCTCCTCCTCCTCCGCGGACAACGCCGCACAACGCCAACGCCGGATGCCTGACATAGCCCGACTATGAAATGCATTCGCATTTAAAATTGCAGCCGGCCAACGGGGAAGACACGACGCGCGTTGCGTTTCCCTCTGGTCTGGCAGCGTTGTTCAATATAACTCTAACATGCCGCGAGTAGGCGACCTTAGCCCAAATTCGGTGTCCAATCAGTGGCGCTGTCACACCGTTTTCTCTAATTCCGCTCTAACCGTGCAGCTACCCCAAGCATCTATGATCACAAGGGCCTGTTTAGTCATTGATCATGGACATTAGTCGTCCGGATACAGATGTACCACCAAGCGTCAACGTGGATGCATCCACGTTAAACGGTGCCCTAACTGTCAAACACTAATAGACGTTGTGCAAGCTATCTTATATCAATGTACACATAGGCGTGCGCAGGGGTCCCCTTCAGGGGGGGGGGGGCGAAGGCTCGTCGCAGCGCCCCCCTTCCCTATTAAGTCAATGTATGGGGCAGACTTCACGCCCCCCCCCCCCCCTTCTTAACATTCAACTACTTCTGTAAGGACACGTTTCACTTTCGTGCTATACCGATTCCTATGACGGAGGGATCAACCATGTTTTTTTAAAAGACATTCATAGCGCTTTCACGTCATATATCAAGGAAATCGTTAGCACGACCTCTCAACAGAGGTTGTTGCTGCGGTATCTACTCTCAGAAGCACCCGCTTCCCAGCCTTTGGCCTCAAATGCATTGAGGAGGCACCCGTGCTATTTTCCGATCGCTCACTTGTAGATATCATGGTCATTTGTAATTTATTCCAGACCCATAGATCACCTCACATACCACTGCCATAATTTTATAATCTATACACACCCTTTACGCTCCTATATGTAGCGCGTTATTTCAGGCCTCTATACAGCCATAATACAGCCTGTGATCGCAATCATTGGTCATCGCTCAAAAGACATGGCGCTCTTTGGCCACCCATGGCCCTTGCGCCACAAAACTCCACTAATCATCATTTGCATTACGTTTACAACTCTGTGAACCCATGCTTGTTGAGAGAGGGAAGAGAGAGAATTAAGCAGCGCTGCGCGTGTGTACTTCTTTTCTGTCCGGGTTGTATTTACGCCGTACAAGTCAATGCAACATGAATCAAGACCAACTAGCCCGGCTGTCGATTCGGTTTCCTTAGACCAGAAAACCATGACCCTTGAATATGTACACCCGCCCATTGTTTTAACCTGAACGCGCGAGCATCGGCCACCGAGTCAAAAAATTAAAGGACACTTTGTACATTCCAAAGTGTGTTCGGCGAAAGAGTGTGGCCATTCCACTGACGGAAAGACCGACAGACGGACGGACGGACATCCGGACGGACGGACAGACGGACATCCGGACGGACAGACGGACGGACATCCGGACGGACGGATGGACAGACGGACATCCGGACGGACATCCGGCCGAACGTCCGGACAGACGGACATCCGGACGGACGGAAGGACGGACATCCGGACGGACGGACGGACATCCGGACGGTAGGACGGACAGACGGACATCCGGACGGACGGACATCTGGACGGACGGACGGACATCCGGACGGACAGACATCCGAACGGACGGATGGACAGACGGACATCCGGACGGACGGACGGACATCCGGACGGACAGACGGACATCCGGCCGGACGGACGGACAGACGGACATCCGGACGGACGGACATCCGGACGAACGGACGGACAGACGGACATCCGGACGGACGGACAGACAGACATCCGGACGGACGGAAGGACGGACATCCGGACGGACGGACGGACATCCGGACGGTAGGACAGACAGACGGACATCCGGACGGACGGACATCTGGACGGACGGACGGACATCCGGACGGACGCACGGACGGACGGACAGACGGACATCCGGACACCGGACGGACGTGAGCATGAGACATTAAAGGCTTTCGTCTTAATAGGCGCCGATTCCCGGCGTCCCGGTGTGCGGTTCCCGGAACAGCTAAGCAGAGGGACTGTTCTTCACGCGTACGCGCGTATTGTCGTTCATTTCGCCTCCGTGCATCGTTATACGGCGCTTTCCGACTTGGCGGCTGACGCTCGCGTGTTCAGGTTAAACAAATGGTCGGCTGTGCCTAATCCAGTAGATGATGTGGCGGGCCGACTGGAAAGCTGGGCTTTCCTATGGGCTCGATTTCACTGCCTTATTCGTCGCCTTGTTGCAAGGCGCCGCTATCACTGCAAGCTGATAAGCTATGCAACATGATAACCGAGGCGAAGCAGCTTAATCATAGACTAAAACGGATATCTTTTTTTAGCTCTCCCACTTCGGTTTAACACTGCTGCACACTCGCGACTCACAGCAGCTTGGATATCAAGCAGCGCTGATGCTGCTCCTTTTCGATTAAAGAAAATTAGTTTGCTTAAACAGGAAGAAGTTCGATGGGTCCATCAAACGTTTACCGGCTCCCACCCGTATTAGCGTCGACGGTTATTTAAATTTCAGGCCAGGCAGACAAGAATAAAAGCAGGGCAGGACGGAGTGTTCTAACATTATAGAGCCCCTTCTCAGCGGTAGTCTGCTCTGCAATGCTGGAGAGCAATGCGCAAAAGCGTCGCATAAGCGGCGTGCCCCGCAGAGACCTTCCAGTGCGTGGTCGTGAGACACGCAGAACTGTCTTCTTAGCAGAAGGGTAGAACAAGGTTTTATATATGATTACGTGCTTGATGTGTCAAAGCTAAAATTCCTATCAGTTCTTGGTGTTCCTGTGCCCAGGCGAAAGCGACCACTGTCGAAAGTGGGGGGTACGCCCCCTTACTTTTCTCAGTGGGGGAAAGGCTAGCGCCCCCCCTGCCCCCCCCCCCCCCCCGGTAGATACGCCGCCTGCGACATCGAACATCGCCGGGAAAACTGCGCCGTGCAAACCAATCGGGACCTTGATCGATTTATGATCAACAGCGGAGTTAAGCGCAATGATGAAACTTCACTCAAACACAGTGCCGTGGCACGTAAAGAGTTTTCGGAGAATTAAACTACGTTTCTAGGGTAGTGTCGCGATGTGCTTTACACTGCTCAGGCAAGCTAGTGAATCGCGCCTGCTTCTTTCGTGTTAGGATATCA
>JALIZH010022843.1:0-24849 GCA_030522465.1 Rhipicephalus appendiculatus
TATGTGGACCGGTTCGGAATGGTAATATAGAATATAGGTGTAATTTAACATTGCTCGCTTGAATTGGCTCCATGTTGGTTTGTTTTTGTGATTGTGTGTGTGTGTGTGTGTGTGTGTGTGTGTGTGTGTGTGTGTGTGTGTGTGTGTGTGTGTGTGTGTGTGTGTGTGTGTGAGAGAGAGAAAGAGCTTCTGTGCGTGCGTGTGCGTTCCGGTAAGGGCAGTCATTGCGCGTGACGTTTTCCGATTATGTGATTCTTTCGCGGTGTGCCCAAGAGGATCGTAATTTCCACTTCTTGTTTTCAGTGTACAGCAAGAAACTTCGCGTCTGCCACTGTGGCGCTTCTCGTAGACAAGCGAAAGAGCTTTTTTATTTTTATTTAGAGTTTAAGATAGAAACAGAATGCTACCCGCGAAACTCATAGAATATGCGGTACGCTTGTGTATTTGAGACAAATTGCCGTTTTTCCCGACAAGACTGTGCTGCGATACGCCTTTGATCAAAGTTTGTCACCTGAAGTTCCTGTGCGACGTAACACACTGATGACAGTTCTAGAGCACACGGCGCGCTTTGTTTCGGTATGGCCTCGGTCATTGCCTTGAAATTTCGATTATTAAGACCTCCAATTTTAACAAATAGGTATGCCGCTAATTGTCGCGTGCTAGCTTTCGATATAAACACCTTCCCTGATGTTAATAATTCATAGGCTGATTAATAAGCTTTGTTTTAATTAGTCATTTCAACGTAACATTAGGTGTGGCGAAGTATTTCCGCCTCGACGTAGAGTTTGTGTGCGATGACGACCGGTGCCTGGGTATCATAACATTCTTATTTTTAAAAAAAACCTGTGGTCTAAAAGAAAACTCTAACTGGATTGCACATGGGGTTCAAGGTTGGGGAAAACAATGGAGGAGAGAATGGGCCTAACTTTTCCCAAGTTTAAGTTTTGCAAAGGTCTAGCTAGGTTTTGCTGGTGTTGTCAAGTTTAGCCAGGTTATGGGAAGGTTTATTCCAGCATTTTAAACACTTAGCTATATCGTATGAGTGATGCCATGGCTAAGCTGGACTCACGCATCTTCCGGGCGCAGCTAGGCGACAAGCCCACTATGGCCGCGAACGAAGATGGTGCGAAGTGACTTCACGGTCTTTGGTCCAAATACGAAGCTGCGGAAGCTCGGCTGTGTACGAGCAAAGGGGCTAGGAGAAGCGCATTGACGTCATTTTTCGAAAGAGCTGGAAGTGGAGGGACGGCTTGGCACAGCTACGAAGAGTGTAGTCACGGCTCGGTACAGCTAAAAGAAGTGGTTGCAATAGTGATGTCATGATTGGATACCTATGCGTAGCTCTTTGAAGCCAGGCGCAGATGTTCCAGGTGGTCGCTAGGCAACGCGCAGTGACGTAGGAGAGTTTTTGCGAACACCTTGCATATGAACGGTTCGCCTAAACAGTCCCGCGGTCAAAAAAAAAAAAACCGGTAGAATAGCCATGTTTTTGTGTACTTCGCTCATTCTTCTTCAACTGAAACAGAAGAGAAGCTGCGTGGATTTTCAGAACATGCAAGTTATATGTCATTTGGCAAGCCCTTTCGTGTATACATTGTTTAAATATCATTGGGTTGGTATCCAGAAATAAAAAGAAGACCGAGACAAACTGTACCGTTTTCGGGGTGTTATATTATTATCCTGGCGTGCCTAACACTCGCACAGTTATTGGCCGGGCTAGTGCACAAGTAATATTAATTTGGTTGGCAGCAGCCACAGCCGGACACGGCCACAAAGACTAAGCGCTAGCATGATTTACGCGTAAATATGCAGCAGCTAGGACACCGTATTCATTACATGCTAATGAATAATCTCAAGCATCCTTCTGTCATGATGTGTACGTCGACGCGCGAACACCTCCAGCATCTTACAGTTCATTATCTGCATTTAGGAATATTGTTAGCAAGTTCTTCCAACCAGTTTTTCAAATTATCCACTTGGGTTGTGCTGGTTCAGGTCCATTTTTTTCTAATCCGGCACACTCAGTTGAAGGCATCGATTAAAATTCATGAAGGGAGGCCCGCAAGCGCCGTTAGGGGTAGATTGTGCGAAAGTTCCTTATTTCTTATGCAAGAACTTCGAGCATAAACAGCGGCTGCGTAATATCCAAGCGCCAGCACAATTGTGCCCCATCATTCACATGGATGGCAGGTGAGTCTACAGTGTGAGTCCGCGTGTTTCTAAGAGCCAAATCATTAGCGGTGCATGCTAGCTACGCATTTGAGAAAGTGTCCCAGAGATCGTCACATAGGGCACGTCTTTGGGCTTCGTCTATTTTCATGGATGGAAACATATATACAGCCAAAAATGAGCCTTCACAAGCTCTACCATCATGACATTGATTTCAGAGTTTCTCCGGTTAAGGTAACTGAGTAAATTAATATGGCTGTTCAGTTCATGCGTCCTAAATTACAGAGCCACAGTCAACTGTGTACCACCGAAAATTTGGGCGTAAGCTTGTGACCATCGAGCCAGTTGCGAAAGGTTCACCAAGAGATCGCGGTGAATCCTAAATTAGTGTTCCAGATAATGTCATTGCTTTTGGGAGAAAATTAGCACTTATACCTATCAAGCGACTTTTCATGCAATTATTTGCTCATCGTGTATTCTGCCATGGACAGCATAAGTGTGTTAGAAGTTGCTTTGTTTATTTCTATACGCTTTGTTAACAATACATTAACAAAAAGACGACTGGAAGATCGTGAACTTTGTCCTTTGATTGCTTTTGGCTACGAAAGTTATTGCAGTTGATAAGAGCACATTCGTATCACGCCTTTTGCTTCATGACATACGTGTACATCACGTGCTTGCGTAGATGCATGCTGCATATAAGTACGGTAGTTACTGTTCACCGCTGTAACAGTTTATGCCGACAGTTTATGCCACTGTACAAAAGCATGTTGATTTAACGCTCATGAACAAATGTCTAGGCTTTAAGTCTGAGTGTGTCTGATGCTTGGGCTAGGTCAGAAGGACCAAACATGAACAGGGAAGAAACATTCGCTTGTATGTGTCGGATGCTTTCCGGAACTTGTCAATTAATATCTTGGGCAAAGATGACTTTATAGCATGACGACTCTCAAAAAGCCAGGAACAATGTGAACCGAAAAAATAATTTCTGGGATCAAATTTTTTGTAACACAAAGACACTGATTTTCACAGCGACCGAACGACCACCGTGCAGCCTGCATGGACCATCTATTCATGGCTGGCTTCCGCATCGTAGCAGCTATTCACTCACTGTTAACCTGCAACGTAGTCAACAACGTGTTTTCCGAAGACATCACCGAAGCAACTGCTCAAGCCATTTCAAGTGCCTATGTGAGCTACATCCGTGTGTCAGGGCTTGTTTTTAGCGGTACGTACACATCGAATGAAAACGTAGAAAATTTAAATGCTTGCCGATTTTCGAGACCAGAATCTCCTTCAGCGCACCTTCGCTCAAACTCTGTCACTTCTTCGTCACATGTACTTCTCATATATATCTGTCAGTTCTGGTCATACAGAAAACCTATCCTCTTCTCAAAACGTTTGGCAAAACGGCACTAAAAATGCGTTATTCTCTGTGTTCTGAAGCACACCGAGAACCTCCATGCAATGTCGATGATTTATTTAGAATAACCGTTCACTGAAAATGTCAATATTCTTGCCTCGGAAGCAGGCATTCGCCGTTGACAGACCCGCATCAAACACTCACGTAACCTGTTAAATCAGTGCACAACTGAAGCACATCTTAAGCAATCTCGCCCTAATACCTACTCCCCATGCCCAAAACTTTGAAGGTGCCACAATGATCAGAAGAATGCCAATACATGTGGATTCTTGTTGTTCTTTGTCCTGAAAAACCAATTTATGTCGCCAAACGTAAACCGCCACGGCGGCCGGATTTCGGTGGAAGCGAAATGTTCGAGGCCTTTGGGCCTAGATTTACATAACGTTAATGAACTCCAGATGGTCGAAATTTACGGACACCTCGAATAAAGGGTCTGCAATACCAACCCCCAGAACCACGATATCGTGGTTCTGGGGCGATTACCCCCAAAATTATTATCGTAAACCGCCGAGTGCAATTGGTCAAGTGCAATAGCATCCCCTATACTTTCTGTGGCATCATTGTCTGTTAGTTTTCATTAATACTGGGAGAGGTCGTGATATGAGCAGATGAATAGAGCGTAGCGATGAAAAAGAGCGAAACGAGCAATGGCTGCGTTTCGACTACCAAGTGCGTGCAGCTTCAGTAGCGTTCGCTTCTTGCCCGTGCACAACTGCAACGCCACAACTAAATTTCGACATCTTGTTGATTTCACTTTAATATTTGCAATGAAGGCTTACATCAATGAAAACCTTGATCCCTTTTGCTATCGTTCGTTACCTATTGCGTGCACTATCAGCCACAAATCCGCTGGGGTTCTGTTAACCCCGGCCCTATTTTTTATCTCTGCCATGATTAATATTAAATAGCACATAAACACAGAGCACAGTAAAGAGCCAATAAACATAGATTAGAATATTTTTGTTGTGGTTTCTGTCTAGAAATTCATTGAGACGTAAAACGAAAGTAGACAAAGCTGTGACTTGCAGCGGATCGGACATACCGCTGTGCTCTCGCGTCCCAAATCCGCAGCTAACAGATTCTTCGGTCCTCCTGACCGGAGTTTTAGATCGCCGTTTTTTTTTTTTTTGAGAAGAGATATCGGAAAAACAAATAATGTTTAGGCATAAATATTGTGGGCCATACTGTGCGCCTGTTGCATACTATATAGGACTGTGTCAACTAAAGGGGTTCGGACATATGCGTGCCTCAATTTAAGACGCCGCTTTGTATTATGCTATATATGTAACTAAAAGTGCTCCAGTAGAGAGAGAGAGAGAGAGAGATGGGATGCGGAAAGGCAGGGAGGTTAACCGGAAATCAAATATCTGGTTGGCTACGCTGCACTGGGGAAGGGGTAAGGGGAGACAAAAAAGTAAGGAAGAGAGGAATGAGAGAGGGAGGGAAGCAGAAACACACACACACAAACACAGGAGTGTCACAAGCGTTCAACGAGGCGGGTCGCTCGCAGGAACTTCAACAGCGCCTTCGTCGCTTTCAAGCGTGAAGCTCGATCTCGCCGGCATTTCAATATCGACTTCTCAGAAAGAGGCTCGTCGTCGAGTCGCGCAAACACTGCTGCGAGGGACTGTCTCTGAGAGCTGTACTGAGGGCACTGACATAAAACATGTGCAATGGTTTCATCAGTGCCGCAATGTTCACATGCAGCACTGTCTGCCCATCCGATGCGGCAAGCAAAGGCCTTCGTAAACGACACCCCAAGCCACATGCGGCAGAGAACGGTCGTCTCAGATCGGGGTAGGCCCGATGGAATTTCAAGTCGTAGACATGGATCCAGGCTGTGAAGACGGGTGTGGAGAAAACCGGGTGTGTTCCACATAGACCTTGCGACATCATGCGCGAGCATATTAATCTTTGCTGCTGCGTCGCTTCTTGATAGTGGAATAGGTTCCATCTCGCCATTTTCATGAGCATTCTTAGCTGCGTCGTCGGCATGCTCATTACCAGTGATGCCGCAGTGACCTGGTAACCATTGAAGAGTTACGTCGTGCCCCTTGTCTATTAGCTGATGGTATAGCTGTCGTATTTCCAGTACCAATTAATCTTGAGGCCCACGACGTAGAGCAGTTCGAAGGCACTGCAAAGCTGGTTTCGAATCGGTAAAAATGGTGCACTTTAGTGGAAGTTCTCTGTCGATCCTGCGGAGTGCGCTGCGGAGTGCCGCGAGTTGCGCGGCTGTCGATGTCGTCTTGTGTGACGTTCGAAACTGGATGCTTTCGGCCTTTGCTGGGAAGATCACAGCTACTGCAGATCCTCCAACAGTTGTCGAGCCGTCCGTGTAAAGTTTAATATGGTCTTTGTATACTTCGTGCAGCATGAGCAGAGTCAACTGCTTCAGAGCTGGCGACGAGAGCTCCGCCTTCTTGCGGATCCCTGGCACTGTCAAGCGCAGTTTTGGTCGGCCCAAACACCAAGGGGGGTGTCAGGATGCGTTCCGGAGGCGTGTGGTCTGTTGGAAGGAAGTCACGATAAGCCAGTATTTCTTACAGAAGGGAGCACTCGGTCGGTCTTCTGGAAGTGAAGCGAGGTGGTGGGCAGGGGCGCGAGCAAGGTGCCTAATATGCGCTCTAAGCGCCTCCAGAGTAATGTGCACTGTGGCCGAATGATCTTTGGCGATTGCGATGGTCTCCGCTGTTGATGTGCAGCGTGGCAATCCGAAACAAACTCTGAGTGCCTGGCCCTGGGCGTTTTCGATTGTGCGTACACTGGTTTTGCAGGCGTTCGTCAAAACTGGCAAGCTGTACCGCAGGTACCCCAGAAACAGCGTCCTGTATAACTGCAACATCGCGTGCACTGACGTGCCCCATGTTTTTCCACCAAGGAACTTGAAAAGTTGTGCTGTGGCTGTTAGGCGCTTCTTCAGAGTGGCGACATGGGGACTCCAGCAGAGATTTCGATCGATGGTGAACCCCAAGAACCTGTGTGTCCTTGCGTAGCAGACATTTTGTCCATTGAAGTGACTCTTCATAGAACGCTTCTGTTCTCAGTGCTCCAGTAAAGACACGTACCGTATATATAACTCGGTTTTCTCTATACATTGGGTGACCTAGACTGGGATTACCACGTTATTTATTTCGCGCAGTTGTTCATAATGTTGTAGCGTCACGCATGACATCATGCTTGGGTAGGCAACTTATTTCATTTAACTGCTCCGACAACCAAGGGAAGCGACACGTTGGATTAACGTACGACTGAAAATAAGGATTGCCGACGGATGCCACAGAACCCTGTCATTTGTGTCTTGTTTTTTGTTCAGATGATAAGGTGATATAGAGCTGCTGCTTACTTTTTCTCAAATGTGCTGAACAACAGACTGTTGCATAGGTGTGGCTCCGGTGGCTCTACTTTTTTTACATTTATAATTTTCATTGTGTGGTTGTCAATAATGACAAAACAGCACAAAATGTACACAAGAATGCAGGTACAATCACAAGTCTAATCGCAGTATGCTGTAGATATCATGGGAATCTCGTGATAAAGAATAATTCACTTTATTCCGTCTGACATTTTCCCAGTTCTGGACACAAATTTTCTCGCGACACGGGAAACAGCAACCAAACCCAATTAAAAACATCATTTATTATTCAACTGCTTTTATGTGAAACACCCTACAAATATCGAGAAAATACCTTTTCGCCACAGGAAAGCTGTCAAGAGTGTTCTTGCGTATCTAAGCACAGCTGTTTCTAAATGCTGCCGAATATTTTTTTTTACTTGGCACTAGAAGCACAGGTGGTGACTTCGTACATGACATGTATGTTCGAAGTATCACAAGTCGTATTGAAGAACCTCTCGCAACACGTATGACTCTGCGTAATTGTATTGTGGCGGACCCAGAGGGTGCAATAGGGCTTCGTTGCGTGTTCAGAAGACGAGTCTGCTCGCTCCGCATCACCTGAAATGAGATATCGTGAAAGCCCATTTACGTGAACTGAAGTAGGCAGCGTAAACTCGAAACAAATCATATACGATTTCCGTACAAAACGAGCACGGGTTCTCACTGAAACATTGTGACATCGCAATCCTGTTTCGTTTTTTGTAGAATGCGCCATGTCTTCAATCACCTTTACTGCAACAGCTATCGTCACCGCATCCCTTTCAATTTTCTAAGCTCATGACAACTTACAGTCCTTTGCTTTTTGTTGTTACCTATATTTTCCTGGTAATGTAATATTATGCCCCCCTCTTAGTTCCTTCACGCATCGCAAGAACTCTCCACCTGTACTTCTTCGCCTTCTAAGTTAAGCATGAAGTTTTATTTCACGGCGTGATGGTTCATGACATTTTCTTACTTGTACAGTAAATGACAAATGTTATTATCATAATTAAACTTAATGGCACATATGCTCGTAAAACTGCGCTATATTTTTTTTGCTTGTCTTTATAGACAGTCATATTCCTTTCGCTATTTCAAAATTTGCGCATTTTCTCCGTTATTTACCTCCTTCATGAGTGTTCCTCAGCATTCCGTGATACTAAAACAGTAAATATTTTCTGTATTCCTATACACTTCATCGTACAAAACAGTGTAGCTTTTTCCTGCACTTTAATTTGCCGACGTTTGTACATGTTTTCCTCCATGCGCGAATATTTATTTCCGGCTGCCACCGTGAACAATCTGCATATTCTGCATGTTCCTACATGTACCGCACGAAGCTCCTGCAGGCTCATGCGGAACTTAGGCGCTACATTAGCCCCCCTTGCGGCCCGCTGCATGACGTCACCGATTTGTTACGCTATTCTCACACCTGCTATTGTTTACTTTTCTTAACTTGAAGGCAAATTCTATGCACTTAAAGCATTTAGTGCTTTCAGTGCATTTTGAACTGGTGCTGTTTCAATTTTCGACAGTATAGCTGGGATGACAGCCATGAAAGTGCGCAACATTGGCATACCTTGATAGCTGTAGGAGTCAGGGCAGTGAGCACCACGTCGTGACACACTTCATGAAACTGTTCGCTCGGAAGCCAGGGCCCCGAAATCTCACAATGAACTTTGTCGTTTGAACTTCGCTAACTGTTGTGGCTTTTCGCGGCTTTACTCGGAAATAAACCTATACTCACCTTGCTAGACAAGTTATGAGCAGCCTGTATACGGTATTCTTACTTGCAATGGGCAAATTGTCAAATCACATATTTCATTGCATATCTGCATAACTTATCAGCAAAGAAGTTGCATTGGGCCATGCATATTGCCTATGACAAAGTTGGTGCGTGTAATCTTACCTGCAGTGTTGAAGGTAAAACTCTTGTATTCTACAACAGCACACTGGGGATCACTGTAGAGAAACTTGTATGATCCATGAGGTGGAGCTGCGATAAAAGGTACATTCGCAAAATCAGTTATTGTCGAAAAGCGCCATTTTGTGGCATTTGCCGTCTGATATCTTGGTACTTTTCAGATTCTTTTGTGCGCTGACAATAATCGCGTACATTTTCAATTGTAAGATGGTCGCCGTGCTAATCTCAACGATGGGTGACGTCACCGATTTGTGACGCTATTCTCACGCCTGCTATTGTTTTCTTAATTCGAAGGCAAATTCTATGTCTAAGCGGTTCGCAAGAATGATTAACACGCGACCACGGCACAATAGTGTCTTATCGTATGTATTCAGTCATCACGATAGGAAGATGCCCTTCTATGTTTATGGGCAATGAAGAGAATCTTCCCTGCAAACTGACGAGATATTTATACGTTTATGAATGAAAAAAAATCTAGTGAGGCGGTGCAGCAAAACTACAAGTGTGAGAAATAGCTCCTCACGTGAGCTTGCTGTTGTATTGAAAAGGTTGTACTTCCCCTGGTCGTCTTGGTAGAACTGGTACGTTTGGTTGAGGGCAATTCTGAAAAATAATGGAGCCAATAGTTACTGGAGAGATGTCGATGCACCTGTGAATATATGCAAGGAATTAAAAGCGCTCTATTTCACGCACAATATGTGAATAGCTATTTCGTTTATTTGATAGGTCAATGCTTTTAGTCTGGGTGCTAACGCAAAACGGTGGCTCATTGCTAAAGCCAATTTGTTTTTGATGAGGAGAGAAGGCAGCAGTGAATCTATTCAAAGGGAAGTTCAACACAAGTTTTCTTGTTGTTTGCTTTTTGGAAGATATCACAACCCGTTATAGGGACGTAGTCTCCGGGCAGATTCCGAGTCCTGATTGCTCGGCCCCCTTCGAAATGCCCCACGAAAGCACGGACAATTGAAAAGTAGGTTCCTTTCATGGGCCAGCGATCGCCAGTTGTGGTACGAAGACCGAGTCAGAGCCCAGGGTTGACTAAATCAGTGCAAATGTACATTCTCAGTTCAGGCAGTTACAGAAATTACAATACATGCACTATCGGCCGGTTAAACGTCAGAATTTCTCAGATGGGATTACAACATGGAGGCTAACAATAACCAAGAGCTTATTAATCTTGCGTAACTAAGCAAATAAGCAGAAAACAAACATAGTCTTTCTCACTCCATGCACTGGTCAGAAACACGCATTTGCTGGCATCGTCATAAAGTGCGTCGGCTTATTTTGAAGTTCTCGCTAGAGTTAGCTAAGGCACCCTACCCTGTATGGCGCAGATGTGAATTGCGCAGTCTGCGATATATGCAGCTGTGGTAAGCCTCATCTCGAGGTCGCCGGCAGGGTGTGTGGCGTACGAGTATTACCGAAGCACCGTCCTAGGCAAAATATGCTAATTCAACCCACTGAAGACCTAATACATTAACAGTGCATCCTCTTTCTATTGACATTTGCGCCACAGCGGACAGATACAAATATATATGAAATATTTTTGGAAGTTCTGAAGATTTGCTTTTTTCCGGCTCTTCGCTGCCAAGAAGAAAAAAAAAGTCTGTTACTCTTTTCAGTCTTTCCGACTTTCTCCCCGGTGTTCTTCCCAGCCGCTACACCACAAATTCACTTGAAACTTGGTATTTATTTAAAGACAGCCCAATGATTTCTTTCACATTGCATGGGGCGTCCACCGCGGGAAACCAGCAGAACTTAATGAACAATGTAATCTCCGTGGTTGAACATGTTTCCTTTATATCTGTCGTATTGTGTAGCATTACGCCTATTACTATTCGTTATTTGCGTTCTTCACTAAATCCTAAACCCTCATATTTTAGAGTCACCTTTTTCCACGCACACTTCACGTGTTTCTTGGTGATTTCTATGACTCACAAATTAGTTCTCCCGCCTGCATTATATCTAAGCGCTTTTGCAAGACGGAGGCGTCTCTCCCGAAACTCCTTGCCCCCTTGATACTGCTGTTGTCCGCTCAAACTCACTTTCACCATTACTGGTACCATCATTCCAACAACAAATGGCCATATTCTTGGTACGTTTCACAGCCCACCTCAAAACACATTTTGTTGCAAAGGTAGGGGTGGGAGGGGATTCCCGTTAGAATAGCGGGGAGCAAGGGGGAGGGTATCAAATCCATAGTACCCTTTCCGTGGCTACGGCTCTGGATGGCCGAATTTTATTGGTTGAAAACATTCCTGTGTGAACGTTATTCGCCCGTACACTGTGATATTTCCAAAGCCTTTCCCTGCAACGTCTCACGCAGTCACCATGATTCGGAGTGTTAACCACCGTGAATAAATTATTCTCCAACAACGTGATGCAATAAAAAAGCCAAATGAAATCTTACTCTTCCTGGCTGGCCTTATTCCGTAATTTGATCGTTTGCGTCAATAGATGCGACGCTTCGTTCTTATCAATAGTAATGGTCCTCAAACATTCTTCCTCCTGGGTGCCTTCTGGAACGCGGCTCCTCCATTTAATGTCATCCTGCAGTCCCACCTGCGGAAACTACAGAAAGCAGTAACATTTTAAATGCTTGCTATGCTGAAAGTAATATTGCTATTCATCAGCAGTGCTTTGACATATAGCATTTAGGAGAAGAATTATGTGTTCGCATTTACATGCTGGCTTTCATCTACTTCCTACAGGCGAAATAGGTTTTACACAGTTGTAAAAGGACCTCTAAAACACAAAACTTACACAATTCATTATGCATTCGCTTAAGCCGACTCGAACGCAAAACTCTTTTTTTTACCTATTTCTTTTTCTTATCAGTCAGTTGTATTGACTGAACTGATCCCTACCTTTACTTCATCTGGCCTTCCGTCCTAGATCAAGACAGTTTTCCCATCAATACATCCCGAGTACTTTCATTCAAAGCTGCTCTGCCACCGGGAGAAAAAACTTAGGGAGCCCTTCAGCTTCGCCTTTAAGAGTTGACTGCAATATCCAGAGGCACGCACGTGCACGAGCACACGCATACACACACATATACACACAGAAAAGTGAACACACACACACATTCGCCTTCCCAATCGCTAGCCTGCCTTCGCGTCTCGGTGGAGATCCAAACTGTGCCGCAGGGAAAGCGAAAGGGCGAACGCTCTCAGGCTTCTATTGTTTATTTCCATCTATCTCGAATTTTGCTTAAAATAAAAGACGCCGCTGCCGACACCGGCGCCAGAATTTCTGCAAAATGAGATCTTTAATGCTATCGCGTTAATGACTTCTCTCTTAAGGAAAAAGTGACTCATAGGATAGCGAGTTCCTGCTGCGAAAAGACTTTTACTGAGCTACGTAGTGTCATGGACTGTTTTCTTTCAGTCTGCTTTACGATAGACGCCGCTCCTTACCGGTCTTTGACAAAATGACATTACAGGCTCCAATATTGTAAAAATCTTGCTGTAAACAGAAATTCACGTTCCCTAGCGGTATTCGGCCTCATTTGTTTTATACTAATGGATATTTTTATAGCACTCGTAAGGAATATCAACGTTGCTATGAACACCCACACGACCACTGCATATAGTGTTCCTAAGGACAGTTGCAGACATCAATAAAAAATTTATCACGAAAACTGTAAAACAGAGTTATGACGATTCATTGTAATTGGGTACTGTGTTCTCTCCATCACTTTTTCTGTGTATCAAGAGTACTTACGATCCATCCATGCAGTGCGCTCGACGAAGGACAAGATATTCCAATTTCTTGAGCTTTCGTAGGTAGAACAAGAACAGTCATTGTAATGGAAGCCACCGCGAACATCATCATGCTGAGCAACGTTTTTCAGCTATCTGTACTACTGCTCAGACGCTTTCTTTTTTTATATAGCAGCACTGTAAAGAAATAAGCAGCGATAAACAATAAGGCAAGCCGCCGTTCACTCCTCCTGTACACCAGTAAGCAAAAGTATATGGACTACGGGAAAGCGCCAAAATTGCCATCGGCGCCGTCTAATGGGGAGCCGTCTGTTGTGGAGAGTACTGCTCTCGCAGCGTATTCGCCAGACCAATGCTCTCGACAGCAGTCACCTCGCCACTAGGCGGCGTCGAAGGCAATTTCGGCATGCGCTTCCCTGGTTCGTGTACTTTTGCTCATGGTGTACTGCAAAACAATCCTATGAAAACCTAACATCAACCACAAGTCTCCACTTAGACAGATTGACCATAACGGGCTTCAGAAGGTCACGAAGTCAGTTCTTGCCTGTCGCTTAGTTGAGGTCATTACCGTCAGTTAGGTTCATATATTCTTGAAACATAATTCACTTATTGTTGAAAGATTATTGTTTCTATCATGCGACGTACAGTAGTTCAAGCGCCATTAACTCTCCCTTAGCACTCTTTGTTTCACTTAGGGCCACCAAGGCCTGGTGTGTGTCATCAGTTTTAATAACTTGTGCCACCCTTTATAAAGAAACGCCTCAAGGCACCAGTTGAACTGCTCCGCTTATACCCGGGGGCAAGTGGAGTGAAGAAGAGGAGCCGACGAAGACAAAACAAATAAGCAGGCAAGCCACAGTGTCAATAGACGACGGCCTTGCACTTGCCTTGAGACTTGGCTGCCTGACGCCCGCCATTCCCATACGCCAGCACCCCTGACGTTTAAACGCAAAGAAATCACTCAGTATAAGTGAGCTCTCACTTGAGTGAACTTCAAGGGACCTAAGGAAACAGTTCAATTAACTGAAAGTTCACTATACTGAATATTTACTGGAATACGGATACCATTGCGCACTGCAGAAATCAAGTCAAACATGTGAAATCGAATTTATTTTTAAAATATTCTGTAATTTTCAATTGGACTGGCGCCCTTGAAGCGCAAGAAGAAACAAAGCTGTCCAGAAAGTGTGCATTTCTGTGAACTGTGAACGACAAGCTGTGCTACTGGCACAGCTTGTCGCTGTGACACGAAGTCTCGAAACTTTCTTAAGTATCCTACAGCCTCGGCTAGTGATACAGAATTTTAGCCTGCCTCAGCCATTACAACTACTTTGTCGCCGCCTTCTTCATTCGGTTTCAGACAAACACGGGAAGCAATTTCCAAATCTAATAGCTTCGCGCAAGTACTGAAGTGCACGTGACTTGTTTCCGTGTCCCGCACGGCCGTTTTGCCTCGGTGGCACTGCATGCACAAGCGATTTTGCATAGCCGCCGATGTAAGGGCGATTTGGGGGGCCGCACGCATCGGCTGCGCCAGTGCTAGAGAGCGCAAAACTTCACTGAACTTCATAATAGCTGCAGATGTCGCGGGGAGCGCTCTTTAATTGGCTGCGCCGTGTAAGGCGCCACCATGCCATTGCCTGCACGTGGTTACTCTCCTCAAACACGCTACGTACCAACTTCTCGCCTCCTCTACAGCTTCTGGCTTGTTGACTCTTTAGGATCGCGCACCACATGAACAGAGACGCAGTGGCTTTTGGCCCAGTTGGAAGCACTGGTGCTAGCGCGCTAAAAAGTCTAGTTCGCATCGGATTCGACGAGTTTGATTTTGCCCTCGTTCATTTCCAGTTCGCAGTAATGAAGACCTATGGAAGTTTCTCAATTGGTCCGGCACACTAAACATTTTCCACACATAGATGACTGTAGGATTGGGCGTGTTGGTACAACATGATTAGGAATTCAAATCAGCGCAACCGCCAGCGCAACCGAATCTCTGTCCCCTCCTGATGGTTGCGCTGATTTGAATTCTTAATATCCACACTTCGCGTATTTTCGCTGGCGTAAAAATGCTAAGCTGAAGCCCTGATGGCCGCACGGCTGATGTGACTACACACTTCAATTCACTATGACCTGTATTTTGTACTATCCCTTTAAATTTCGTTTTTTTTCGATCATGTGCAATTATTTTCAGGAAATCAAAAATTTAGGCCTTTGCCAAGTGGTAAACGATGATAATTATTCGTAAATTATTATCAGCAAAGTTTGCAAAAATAATTACCCTGGTACACTCATAAATACTATGAAGTTAGAGGAATCGGGAACATTAGTAATTCATGTTAAAAAGAACAGCGTGTTCAAATAGGACAAACGAGGACAAGCATACGAATTTAGTGGTGATGCGTATCTGAGACCATTGTTTCGCACCGCTATGTATTATGCATAAGCGTGCATTATATCAAACTTTATTATTTGCTCTAAGGGTTTTTCTTCGGCCCTATACTCACCTGAACCGGTGAGGTTGTGGTCCTTGTCAACCTCATGTAGCGGATTTTGACCACGGCCCTCCGCATCCCGGACGCGATCATAAAGTTGAACTTTAACTCAAGAAACTTGCACGCAGTCGTACAAGAGGTGCGTTTCTGATTGTAGTCTTTCTAGGCTTTTATTTTTAACCAACTGAAATAATATGTGCAACGTAGTTTCATTCAATCAAACCGACAAGAAAGTTCGAGGCTTTCGTAATGCCTTCACTTCATTTATTAAACTTCACGAGTGCAACAACAGGAAGGAATATCGACAGGCAGATTATCTCTTCTTTATGAGACTTGGAAACAGAGAGCAGAGGCTGCCTTAGCTTTTCGTCTGGTTGCACAGGTCGCTGTGGAAAACCATTTTAGTATAATCCGTGCCGCAGTGTTCGTACAACGCCTTTTCACAGCGGTTGAGGTACCCCTGTTTCTTTTGCCTCTTCTTCAATGCATCGTCTCTCACATGCAGTTCACACTCATGCTTCGCTGAAACAGCAAATTATTACATAGTGTTAGTTTACAGCATAGCAGTCACAGCAGTAAGTCCGTACAAGCAATATTTTGTGAAATTGCTAAGTTTAATAAAAAGCACGCACCTTTTTATTCAGGGCGATCAGAGTTAAGTTTCATGCTTCACTTAAAATTAGGCGCATGACAGTACGTGAGCACTGAATTGACAAAAACTTTGGGGCTAGGGGGACACATATAGGCATCATAATTAGCACCGTCAGCCGCTCAGTAAAGTACAACTGAATTACGAAAATATTTGTGACTAGAATAAGCGGACATGTTTTGATTGCAAATTTAGAGGCAGACGGGTTTCCGCAAGGTTCGACCTGATAGAATTCTACCATGCTCATGCTCTGCAATATCGGGCTCAAAATGTTCAATGCCATTCTCGTGATTACCCATGCAAGACAGCCAGGGTCGACGCTCCGTTCCTGATCTGACGCGGCTGCCGAGTGTGGCGTTTAATCTGACAATGTTATCGCTTGAATTCCCCAGCTGAGGGTGTAATGGGAAGAGTTGAGAGTAAAATGTGGCTGGTTACTTCGCCCCGTAGTTAGATGAAGAATGCACGCAACATTAATCTTTTCGAATAGATTTAGTAATTATTCTCATGAACTAGTGGAAACAGAGGAACGAAAAATCAAAGCCTTGACGTAAGGATACAACTCCACGGTGAACTCCTCACTATAAAACTGAGCTGAGTAGCAAGCATGGTTCTTTGTCATCAAAATCGAAGCCCGGGGCTCAAATGGAAACGCTATTGACCCTACATTCATTAAATGCGAAGCATTTCATAGTGAACGAAAGGCAGATTGAGTGTTTCTATCCATGTATATACCTATCTAGCCGCCCACGTCTGAATGCTTTTGTGATCGCTTCCTTAACTTGGTCTACACCAAAATTGGCCTGGTAAGAGGGTTTGACTAGTATAACTGTCTGGTCACGACAACAATAACGTGACAATCCTGTCGCGTACGTTGTCAAACCCTTTCCTCCAGACGCGTGTCTCAAAAACCCGTATACCACGGGCCTTGGTATGCGGTTATGCGCCACAGGTGATTCACAGTTTATGTCTAAGAAAGGCGAGACAAGACACCAGTAACTTAAATTCAAGGGCGCTAACAAAAACCGACATCAGCAGCGTTGACCCGACGAATGCGAAGAATAAAAACCGGCAGATCCCACGCACTCTGGAAATCGATGTAATGCGAAGCAGCCAGCAAGCAGAAAATCATGCTGTACATAACATGCAAGCCATGATTTACATGTTAGGACCTGTCATTTATGTTCTCCATACAGTCACATCGCGCAATACCAATTTTGGTGTATATCAAGCTAGCGAACTGGAGGCAAGTTCACCATGAGCATGGCGTGTAAATCACGTTGTACATGACATGCAGGGCGTGATTTCCATTTTACCACTTGTCATTTATGTTCATCATACAGTCACGTCACGCAATACCAATCTTGGTGTATATCAAGCTAGTGAAACGGCCAACAGCGTGCCATGAGCGTGGCATGCAAATCCTGTTGCACATGACATGCCGTGATTTCCATATTTATGTTCGTCATACAGTCACGTCACGCAATGCCAAACTTGGTGTATATCAAGCTAGCCAAACGGCTGTCAGCGTACCGTGAGCGTACCATGTAAATCATGTTGTACATGACATACACGTGCTGATTTTCATATTAACGCGACAGCGTTAAAGAGCTCGTTTCGCAGAAATTCCGGCGTCGGCGTCGTTGGTTGTGAGCGAAAAATCATCATCTTGTCCGTGACCGAAAAATCGAGAAAGATGCAAATAAAATAAATATTAAAAAATGCCGGGTCCGGAGTGAGGATCGAACCCAGGCCGTCTGCGTGGCAAGCAGGTGTTCTACCACACAGCCACGCTTCTGCTTGCGATTACATATAAAATAACTTCCTCTGCTCTTAAATGCAGTTCCAAACACACGCGTTCTGTACGCAGGCGTTACAATACAACATGTAATATCGCAGTAATATTGCGTTGTACAAGCGTACATTTACATCGGGCGTCAGAAGATGTGAATATCATAACGACATTGTGGTACAAAAGGCACACACGTTACTGCGCGTATTCCCTTAAGACCACGTAGTGGGTGCATACCAAGTTCGAAAACATTTCCAGCATTTCCCGCGCATAATTGCTCGTGGTTTAAAGCATGCTACCCATTACATAGTATGTACTAAGTGATTGAAGTACGCACTAGGGACAGGATATCGCTATCGCGTTCAACTCTTTAAGGCGAAGCTTAAGGGTCCCCCCCAATTTTTACCACCTGTAATTTATGTTGGTCATGCAGAACTGTCTCATCATACGAATTTTTGGTGGTATCAAGGAGGAGGAGGAGGAGGAAGAGGAGAAAAGGAAGGACAGGGAGGTTAGCCAGTTCTCAGACTGGCTGGCTACCCTGTGCTGGGGAAGGGGGGTAAGGGGAATAAAAGATGACAGAAAAGAGATGTTATAAAAAGGAGAAGACAAAAAAAATAAAACCCTAATACGATAAACGACACTGCTTAGAGTCTGTCTCTGAGACCAGTTGCCCGCAAGAAGCGCAACAAAGCTCTCAATGCCTTGCATGCCGAGGACGGCCTCGGCCAGTGTCCTAAGACCCGTTCCTCCGACAAAGGGCGATTGTCCAGTCCATCTAGCACCTTTTTAAGTTCTTTTCTTGGCGCCCAGACAGTCACAGAGAAGATGGGCGATGGTCTCCTCGCAGCCACAGTTGTCACATGTCGGGCTGCTGGCCATTCCGATTCGAAACGAATAAGCATTCGTAAAGGCCACCCCGAGCCACAGGCGGCACAAGAGCGTCTCCTCTGCTCTGGTGATTCCTGACGGAAGACGGAGCTGTATATTTGGGTCCAAGTTGTGAAGACGGGCGTTGGTGAATTCCGTCGAGTTCCACTGTGTCAGTGTCAGTTCCCGTGCAAGTGAACGAAGCCTCGTAGCGGCGTCCGTTCTCGATAACGGTATAGCTGCACATTGGAGAGCATCATGAGCAGAGGTGGTATCAAGTTAAGGAAACTGCCGCAGGAGCACAGAGGGCCATGGCGTGTAAATCATACCGTTCATGACAAGCTTGTAATGATTTTCATGATATGACCAGTCATTCATGTTCGTCATACAGCCATGTTATGCCACACCAGTTTGGGTATAAGTCCCATTAACGATACGGTCTGGAGAGCATAACATCGTAAGCGAATAGATAGATAGATAGATAGATAGATAGATAGATAGATAGATAGATAGATAGATAGATAGATAGATAGATAGATAGATAGATAGATAGATAGATAGATAGATAGATAGA
Organism: Rhipicephalus appendiculatus; assembly: GCA_030522465.1. Classification (NCBI taxonomy): domain Eukaryota; kingdom Metazoa; phylum Arthropoda; class Arachnida; order Ixodida; family Ixodidae; genus Rhipicephalus; species Rhipicephalus appendiculatus. Next base: position 18,992 of record JALIZH010022843.1, read on the forward strand.
TAGATAGATAGATAGATAGATAGATAGATAGATAGATAGATAGATAGATAGATAGATAGATAGATAGATAGATAGATAGATAGATAGATAGATAGATAGATAGATAGATAGATAGATAGATAGATAGATAGATAGATAGATAGATAGATAGATAGATAGATAGATACGCTCAAAGTCACCGAAGTTCGCTTAGAAATGCTTGGCATTTAAATATCAGGATCCCGGCAGCAATCAAACCCAAGCATTCTGCGTGGCAGTCGGTTATTCTACCACACAGCCACGCCAGGTCTTGAAACCGCTTTGGAAAAAGACCCTGTGCAGGCGTAATGTCGGTGACGTCGATTGTGGTTGCACTGCTGGTTATCTAATTTTATCAGCGAGCAACAAACATTACATATGTGCTCGAGCGATACTGGCATCAAGTCGGGTTAACATCGATTGTGGCTGTTGACTCCACTTTTATAGTAGTCTAATAAACATTAAATTTTTATCCCTATCATTCCGCAAGCTGTATTCAAGTGTTGCCGACCCCGGAGCAATACCTAACGAAAGTTGCGTATGATAGTCACATATCGCACCGTAAAGTGCACTGCGTTTCGGTAACTCGGACGTCTGTGCTCTAGCGTGAGCGCTGATGTTACGCCAGACGACAAGTTACCATTTAAACACCAGTGTAGTCGACGTTCCTGCTAAGCCCACGAAGTACACACGACTACAACACTTACAAAAACACGTCGATGCACCTCGTCATGCTTGGCTGAAAGCGAAAAAAATGCGGCATAGACAACTACTTTCTTATTTATACGCATGAAAGGAATTCCCACAAGGCGTGGGATCTGCCGAATTTTTGTACACTGCACAGAAACCAGCGCCTCTTGGATCCATTCCACAAGGCATAACAGTATTGGTGCCGTGCACCTTATGTGCTTGCTGCGTCTGTCTGGCTAAGGCAATTCGCAAAAAATTTAGAAACTATCGGTCACTGCAAAAACACCAATCGCCCAGCGATAATGTCAAATTAACTGATTGAGTTTTACGAAGCGTAGAGACAGTTTTACTTTGTTCAAATGGCCTTTCTTACCTGCCGTCAATATCCGACTGTTCTTGCGACGTGTTCCCGCATGACGCTGTGCGACGTTTTTTTTTAATTTTTTTTCAATTAAGTTAACTGTTTCTTTAAGAATGATTAGACGATGTGCGTGCATTCTTTTTTAAGAAATTTTCTCCTTTTCGGTGTTTTTTTTCTGCTCTGGTTTTTCTCCCGAGTTCAGCGATTTAACGGCACATCACGACGTCTTTATAATGATCTAAGCTTTACTCCAATTCACGGGAACACTAACGCATTTCACTTCTCCGTTTCGCCACCGGCTATTTGGTTGTGGAATTTCAAACTCAACAGCACTGTCGCGCGAGCACATAGACAAATTCAGGCCACTTCTGATCCTGTAGTTTTCATCATAATAAGGTAATTTGTACATAACCGAATATTATTGAAAGCTAACAGTCAAAGATGCCAAAGAAAGTATAGGGGGATGTTATTGGAAGTAATTGTAATATAAATCTGAAGAAAGAAAAGTGGGCGAAAAGCGCACTTGACGCCGGCAGGGACTGAACCTGCGACCTATGAATAACGTGTCCGACGCTCTACCACTGAGCTATGGCTTTACCTAACATGCCATCTATTACGCTTTACGATGTCATGCAAACTTGTACTTTTTCTTCTATGTACGACAATATATACGCTGTTTTGTGCGCTATAATGAACTGTTGCTCTCTCTCCCTTTTTTGCTTATTTTTTACTTCGTGTTTTAGTAATTCTGCCGCCATCCCCGCCCCCCTCCTCCCCCTTTTTTTTTAACACTGATTTGGAAGCAGATTTTTTGTAGCTGATTCATCGTTGTTTCTTGCTTTGATTATCTTGAATCAGGAAACAGCGTGATAAACGAAACACGAAGCAGAGGAATGAACAACACACCACAAAAACATTGACTCTCACCTGTAATTTATTCCGACGAAAGACGTATACTTCAGGGCACCTCATCACAAAGAGAACGTTAACAACGAAGAAAATATACAGAGAAGACAAATAGGTAATGGGATGGTCAATTATCTTCTCAGCTCACGCGTCATGATTGCACCATTTTCGTCACGCACATGCAGCATCATGTAATGATGGCCATTCAATTACCTATTTGCTTATCTGTACTTTTTTCTTGGTTTTATGTACTCTGTCTGGGATTAGGTGCCCTTACATATGTATTTATCTACGCCTTTCACCGAAATAAATTTCAGGCGAGAGTTAGCACTTCCTGTGGGAGTGTTGTTCGATTCTCTTCTTCGTTTTCGTTCTTACCGAGCTGTTTCCTGATTCAAGATGTTCAACCAATTAGCCAACAAGGTTACCTTACTGTTTCTTGCTGTTCTCATTCCTCATTTTCTATTATCTCTGCTGTTTTGCGGTCCTCATTTCTTATGAGTGAGAAATACCCTGATTTTTATTGCGATAGCAATTATATATGGACAGTCTCGATGGGTTTTTGCCGTCGCCGTTGTCGTCGCCGTCACCGTCATGTAGCGTATAAAGTCCAAATTGATATGATCCCCCCAGCGCATCCTACGTTCTACCCGTGGGCAATAGCGCGTGAGCGGGGGCTGCGAACGCGGCTGAAGCGGAGATCAAACGATCCGGCTGATCTCCGTCACCCCGAGGTGCATGAGACAAGATCCCCCCCGCCTGTTAGACCGGACGTCGAATGCTGAAGAAGAGGAAACGCTCCGCGCGTCTTAACGAACTTAAAAAGACGCGAGGATGAGGGGGGGGGGGTTTCCCCCCTCAAGCAGCAACTGGCGACCTTTGATTTTACGAGCGCGGTCGTCGCTGGCGCGCGCGTTGTCTCACCATCTCGGCAGCCGGCAGCGGGCGGCTGGCATACCCTTCTACGTGCTGCACTCTCACGGCGCAGAGAACGTGTGAATAGTGTCCCTGGAGCGACCGCATTTTCTTAAACCAGCGTTTTGTAGAGTTCTGTGAGATCGGATCCAAAAGAGTTAGCTGCCAGCCTCACTTTGTATAACATTACAATTTGTTGCTGTCGCATTCATTTCTTCACCCTTGAGGTGAAACTGTGACTTTTTTATGGTTACCACGAAGTTTTCTTTTTCAATATTTTGCTAACAATTCTTAGTATTGCTTTCTCGTTGAACTTTATTTGTAACGCTATTTTACTAGTAATTCATTATTGTAAACATTTTAGGCTGTCATGTGTCGGCTTTTTTTTCTGTAATTTTTCTATGAAGCCCTCTTTACTCAATGTCCCAAATGTGCCTGTAAGGCACATTGAAATAAGTAAATAATTTTGATCAAATCAGTATAGTGGTTGTCTTCTAAAAGCCTGAAATTTATACGTTCCGAATAAAAAAGATTGCCCCCCTGCTCTCCACGAGCCAAAGCACCGCTTTTAGGCGAATTATCTACTTATGCTCGTCTTAGCGCGTTTCAGTTACGTAATTTCTACACGGACTTACCAGGAGGTGCTCCTTTTCGGTCTCTACCCTGCAGAAAGTAAATGTTGGTGGTTGAATGAAAGTTAAGAATGCGTTAAGATATAAACTTTACCTTTCACCGGAGTGAAACGTCCTCAGTGATCTCAACACTTCCGTAATATGTCGCGGACACATCTATAAGTGTGTCTACCGCCTTATTCGTTTGACGCTGGATCTCAGCCATGCGATGTCAAAACATCTGCGTTTAAAGTGGATCTTAAACTGCATAAATACGGTGAAGTATGCAATAGCCAAACTTGAAGCTCGTGATGAATTCAGAAGTGATCTGCTGTGACGTAACGCACAAAGCAACCCCTCCCTCCACCCTCCGAAAATTTTCTCACAGTGCGATGACTCTTTGCTTACTGTTTTACAAAGAAGGTAGAGGCCCCTCGGGGAGCACAAACCACCATGTACTGCCACCGATAGCCGTGCCACACAGCTGGTCTCCAAACTATTAAAACCACTTGAAACTGGAAACATTTGTTAACGCAATACAGAAAACTCTGTTCCATGGCATACGCAGAGAAACTCAAAGAACAAGTCTTTTCATTCTTAGAAATAGGCAACAGAATAGAAAATTTATTTCAATTACATATTCTGCAATTGAAATTTTCTTCTAACGATAACTTCACTAAAACGCATCAGTCAGCCCTTTCACTGCTATAAAGTTGTCATAAATTGCGTTTTTTTAGGATGCCTTCAACTGTTGTTTTTTTTTTGTAAGTTTTATTGTAGCACTTGATTTAAAATAACCTGTAATAATTCAGTTGCTTTCTTTTACAATAAAAGCTCTTTAATATGATCCTCGCTAATTCGGAAAATCGGATAATTCAGATGTGTTCTTTGGTAGCGGCAATCATACATGTTGTTTAATGGCATCAAGCTTTCGTTAATTCAGTCATATTTGGCCGCAACCCAGTTAATTCGCACGGTCCTCGAAGCGCGCCAACTACGAAGCACCGCAAGTGTACGACACAAAGGAGCGAAAACGGCGTTCGCAAACAACCGAAACGGTCGCGGGCTTTCAAAAAGGCGTGGTCGCCATCCACAATTTTACTACAGACACGTTGTTGGCGAGCAAACCTTCAGCAAAAAAATCGACAAAATATTATCTCATGCGCGCGTGGTGATGGCGGTACGTAATGAGGGGAGGGGTTACGAGCACGCTTCTCCTTAGGCCACGGGCGTCTTGAGTCGCGGTCACATTGTGAAAGAAATCTCGAATGACGAAAATTGCAGCTTTTACACTGCACTTATGAAAAATCAGTACTGAATTTAAGCGTTCGCCAAGCATATGAAGATGCGTTGATATAACAGGACTTGTTTATTGTTTTCTTGATGCACTTGATAATTTGATATTCGGTCAATTCGGACACTTTTTCTATTCCCGTGAACTCCGAATTACCGAGCTTTTACTGTATTTCAGATACGATAGCAGATACGCAATATGCAAGTACTGCTTGGTGCACAGTTGTTTACAGAAGACCAGTGCTTGCTTATGTTTGAAGCTTTCACAAGTAGTAAACGTCACACAGTTTGTCTGGTTTTAACCAACGGGCCTTCAAAAGCAATCTTACTTGGTGCTGGCAGTACTTTATAAACGGCACATTGCCTGTCCGGTTCCCAGAACATTAATATCTTTGAGTACTCTTCTTCGTAGTATTTTTCTGGAAAACAAGAAATGTTTTAACGAAGCGTGGTTATTTTACGGAGAATAATAATAATAATAATAATAATAATAATAATAATAATAATAATAATAATAATAATAATAATAATAATAATAATATTAAGAATAATAATAATATCAGGGGTTTTAGGTCCCAAAACCATGGTATGATTATGAGAGACGCCGTAGGAGAGGGCTCCGAAAATTTTGACCATCTGGTGTTCGTTAACGGGCACTGACATCGCACAGTACGCGGGCTTCTACCATTTCACCTCCACCGAAATGCGACCGCCGCGGCTGGGTTCGAACCCGCGACTTTCGGGTCAGCAGCCGAGCACCGTAACCACTGTTCAACCGAAGCGGACTATTTTACGGAGAACACGACCAATTTTGCAGTGATGCTGCATATTACAAGGCAAGTCGTAACTCCGCAAACAGTAAGCCTGCGAACAAAACACCCTTATCCAGGTATATGCCACAGAAATTGAGCAACCCCTGCCACTCACCACTGGTCCACTAAAAATGAAGAGAACACACGGGTGGCAGACGCCAACGTGTGTGTTACACAAATTTGGCAAACCACACTACTAACGACTGCTCCATTAAAATGTCGCAAAACGGAGAATGCGGCGAAAAGACGCAT